>MVJL01001041.1:0-14772 GCA_002156465.1 Macrocentrus cingulum | reverse complement strand
CCCCCATACACACACACCCACACACCCACATTCTATATATGGGTGTCAGTCGGGGAGGAGTTTAAAAAATTGCCCCACCGATGCGGCGATTTATTTTATCCGATCTCATTCTCTCGCTCGGTCCATTGAGTATCGATTTATTTTCTTGATGTATACACATACCGCTAGACGTTTTCTTATTTGCTCTCCTCTCTGCATCATTTCTCTTCTGCGGCGATGACTCGCAATTCGAGTTAATAGGGGGTTCTTAATAATATACGCTTTTTCACTTGAGCTTCCGCATTTTTGTGGTTTTTTCATGTTTAACTGTTAATAAAAAATTTTTTAATTTATTTTTTGGTTACTGACAAAAACATATTAATCATAACTTTTATCTATAAAGAAGATTTTTCATTTTTTTAGCCTAAAAAATTATTACTTTGTAATTATAAAACGATAAGAAAATGACACTAGATAAAAATTAAATCAAAAGATTGAGACCGAAAATTTTGTTTCAGTTGTGGAATAATAATGCGAAAATAGTATACCCATTGCTGCAAATATGATGTTCATAAATATATATATATATATACATACCTATATAAATTCAATTAAGAGTGCGTGATTCTGGTGCGCGAAGAATCGACGAAAATTGCTAAAGAGTGTTTATGTTCCCTTGATGCGGGTACTGGACCGGTGAACAAAGTGAAATAATAATGAAAAATGAAAAAATGTGGTTGAAAAATGTGAAAGATAAAAAGCTGAAAGTTATACGAGTGTGCGAATCTTGTAGAGAGACGAGCGTTATTAGTCCATCATGAAGGATGAAAAGAAAATAAAAGTCGTTCATTTATTATTATCGCAAGCGAAAAACACCAACTTTTTTTTTATGGGTTGCATACCTGTAATTCTCCGAGCTTATATGCTGCTTTATTCTCCAAGCTCTTTTGACAGACTGTATATACAGTCACTGATATGTGCGTACAGTGATGGAAATCCTGTGAAAAAATGTAAGATATCCAACTAATTTTTGTTGTTCACCCTGTGAGAAAAAAATAATTTTTTTCACTCATGTAGAAGTCTTGTGTTGTAAAAAATCTCGACATTTTATGACTACACACATAATTTTTTTCTCTCATTTTTTTTTTTATATATATATAAACACTTCACTCTTGCCATAATTTTACATTTTCTATCCCCCCTAGAACAATTTATTCGTTGGCTCTCTTGAGAATAGACCCTTACAGATTTTCATCCCTTAAAATTTTCCTCTCATTTTTTTTTTTGTTTTAGGCAAACAATCCAATAATTCAGGATTTTTTTCCCCCGTCTCGAGTGGCTTTATTTAAAGAAGAGTGCTATAATTTACCCGCTGGTGTTTCAATTACATTCAATTACCTTTTTACGAGGGCCACGGTGTTTAAAATTCATTTCTAGAGGCGAGAAAGGAGGCTGCTGCAGCAGTGTATATAGTGTATAGCTCACGCCTGTGCGACTCACAGGAATGTGAACATATTAAAACGTTTCGTGGCGGACGCACTAGCTCTCGTACGCTGATACAAAGTTTTACTCCTTTGTGTGTTGGTATATTTACAGTGGACGTCAATCTACATAGTTTGTAGTAGGTTATTTTACCACTAAAATGAGGAAGTATACGTAATGTGACTGCAAATTTCCACCTCTATTTGACCTTTCCACGTGCCTTTCAATCGGAAGATATTTATGGATTTTGGTTTTTTATACGCCATTCGTGTATAAAAAATTAATTGTTGCCAAAAACCAGATATCCTGATTAAATGTTGGACATATTTTGGCCTGAGCGCGGTAAAATCGAGAATTTCAAGCATTTAAATACCAAAGAGAATTCGCGGCTTTAATGCCACCGATCAAGTATCTTACATTAAGGGTTGGTGGCCGCGTTAGGGGATGAAATTTATGACCTATGCCTATCGCCAGTGCCATCGCGTAGTCCCCCACCGTGCTCGCAAGTGTCGGCAAAGAAGCGCGCAGGGGTTGCTGGGGCTTAATATGAACTCTTGGTCTTTCTCTTTGTGCCGGCTTCGTGGCCGACAGACATATTTCTGTCTTCTACCTTGAATTGGGGTGGTTTTTTACTCCTATTGGACTACCCTGCATGCATACCAAGCCACCCTCACCCTTAACGTCTCAACGAGTCGACGAGACACGAGGCCTATTCATCAGTCGGCACTATTTCTCTAGTAGTTGGTATTTTTAGGGGCTGCAATAAAGGTTCATCCACTTTAATTTCTTTAACTTGATTTAATATTTTAATATTTGGAAATTGCAGAAATTATGATCAATTAATATTTTTGTTATTTTGGCGAATGCCTTTCGACCCCCTGAACCGTATTGAATTTATTTTTAGCAGATGAATTAGTTGGATAGAAGTTTACTGCGTGTAGCATTGGACGTATCCCAAAAGTTTTCAAAGATTTCCGAGTATATACGAAAAAAGGGGTTGAAAGGAAATAGTGTATGTAGGTAACAACTCGAACGAGTTCGCAAATGTGTGCAGATAGTCGCGCAAGGAGACTATCTGCAGACTTGGATATATTGCTCTACTTGTCGTTGCATTACTTGTGAGGGTGCACGAGAATTTGTGAGCTTCAGGAAATGCAGAAGAATTTACAGAGCATTCTCCAAAGCGAGAACAATTGAATTCCACACACGTTAGCTATAGATATCGAACGATAAAAGCGGAGCGTTAATTTTGTCAATTTGACAGTTCAGTTTATAAATAATTCCATTTTAAATTTAATTTTGTTTTTCAATTTCTACTCAATATCAATTGAAGAAAAGAAAAAAAAAATTACAATAAATAGAAAGGCGAAAAACAAAAAAAGCCTATGATATACATGTGCGTTAATAACTTTAAGCTTTAACCCTTTTTCCCCGCATGTAAATTTTCTTTTCTTTGTCACACATATTTTCACAGCAGCATTGTCACAAAAACAATTACAGTCCACGTTAACAGCCTTCTATTGTCCCGTGAATCCTTGGTCGTAACATCGCGGAAAAGCGTTTGTCACGACAATGAGAATCACTATATCTACATATAGATATATGTATATGTCAAACACATGACGTCATTGTCCCTATAGTTTTTTTTCTCATTAGATACTCCATTGAAAAAAAAAAATAATAATAATCAATTGTTCATTTACGAGCTTTGTATCGATCACCTCTTTTTCATCAGATACTAATAATGACAATGAACACAACAAAATTTTGCGTGAAAAATACCATTGCTACAAAGTCAATGACTGTGAAGATCAACAACGTACTCATAAATTTGCATTTACGATATTTTATGGACATATATATGCAAAGAGGTGTGGCCATAGAAATTGTTGAAGCTAAAAATATAAATTTATCACTCTATGCGTAGAAACATAAATCTAACAATCCCGTGCATTATTCAACATAATAATAGTAGTTCATTATGGCATGTCTGACTCGATAATGGTGCCTAATTAATTTTCCAATGGATAATATTCTGCCGATTTAACTCTGTGATTTCCTGTTTATGCCAATCGCGATCATTTCCGTTTAGAAATAAATTTCCTATAAACTTATTTGTTATTGGAAAAAAATTTTGAATTATTCAAATTAGCAATGTGTTCTTGGAATTGTTGGAGGTTGAATTTAAAGCTTTGAAGGGAGAATGGAAGGTTCAGTAGGGGTAGATCACCCTGTCAAAGGATTATACGTTGACATGAAGGCAATATACATGACACTTGACCTCTATCAGTGGCGTTGTACACCTACCGTGTTCAAGTCCTCGAAAAAAAGGCGAGAAGCGAACCAACAGATTAATGAATCTCATGCCTCTGTCACGCAACTGAATCCCAAACACACACCGTATTGATTTGCCTTTCGGAAACCCTTATGGTTCTCGTGAACAAAGATGCCACAAAATCATCATCATCATCATCATCACGGCATCATAACATAACATTGATTATTGGCGTTGCATCGACAAACACCCTGGTGACTGACAAATGATTTTGATTATTTTACGCTAGACTATTATTTTTTTCATTGGTTAATCGCAATTATAAATTATTTTTAAGATTGGAGAATTTTGACTATAATTAACCCCATTAAATAAATTTTCATTGGTAAATTTTTTTATCAGTAATCTTACTGCTATAATAATTGTTTTTTAATTAAAAAACGGTGACAAATTTAATTGGTTTGTATTTTTTAGAATGGTTTTTTTGTCGATCACTTTTTCGTGTTTTTTTTTTTATTTTATTTTATTTTTTTTTTTTTTTAGAATGCTCTGGGGCTACATTTGCATGTTATTGGCTTGAAGAAAGGTCCACTGTTCAAGGAAGGATTTCTGCTATACAGTTTCAGGTGCTTTGTTTTACACTTTTAAAACAGAGACTGACGTTGATACGTTTCTTGCGTTTTCTCGATTAAGAAAATAAGTCAATAAATTCTTTCTCAGCTTTAAATTATTTTCTCACCACAAAGCATCTTTCATTACTTTGTGATGGAAAAATTTATTTTTATAACAATTCTGAGCAAATAACGAATCTGGTTTAAAATTTTTATAATAAAAAAAAACTCTACGCAAGAAACGTCTTTACAATTCAAAAACCGTAATTGTTTTTATTAAAAGCCATCAAACAGTGGTGATTCTATTAATTTATAATAAGTATTTTTACCAAGTATATTATATTGATCTAGTGTAGACTGTAAATTTGATTTTCAATAAAATTATTTTAGTTGGATATCTTGACGCGAGTAAGAACTGAATTCGTAGAGTAAAATAGCATTCAATGGGTGGATATAACTTGACTATTGGGAAACAGTTGGCATTCGAGGAACACCGGAAATGGGTTGGAAGAGAAATGAAATGGACAGTGGAAGAGGTATATAGGCAAATGTTGGATCATAGTGGAATGGTGCGTACCTGGATGTGTCACACAAATCACCCTCATGCCTGACTGCTGTGACCGTCCTCTCTCATGTTATACTTGCTCCCCCAGAACCCGCCTGATAGCCAACGTGTCCCCGCTTTTAATTACCACGTTAATCATCGAATTTCACAGCAGAATTCTGCATGCGATGACAGGCAGCCATTTAATAGTCATTATATATTTATAATATATATCAAGATATTGGGAAATATTTTTTTTATTCGGACAATTATAAACTGGGGGAAGAATTCATTTTTTGTAAAAAAAATTTAATTGTAAACTGTGTTGGTAATTTTGTTTCAAGTAACTTTAGTATTCATAATATTTTATTTACCTCAATAAATGTATTCCGCGAAGATATGCGTTACTTGAATGGCTCTGCCGTTGAGGGATGTTGCCCGATGGACATTTCGATTTTTATTACACGAGTAGTATTAGAAAGATTCGAAGCACTTTGCGTGCATTGCGCTATTCTCTCTATTTGCCGTCTTTTCCAGTTCTACACTCTAACCTGTCGCGCTATAAAAACGATAAACTTTGCTATTTATGGGATCAAATGGATTTGGCGAATATAGTGTATTTGATAGAGCTGAAATTGCAGATCGCAGAATTGCCTCGCTTTGAAAGTTACTAAAAAAAAATTGAGATGTGGCAATTTTTTTATTGACTAATATTCCAAATACGTGAAAGTATCAACGATTAAGTATGAATTAATATCCTAAACTGCATAAAAAAAATTTTAATGACATTTTCAGTATACTCTATATGAAAGTAGAATTCTTTTATTTGAATATTCAGAGTGGAAAAAAATCTTTTTATTATTTTTTTTTTAACCATAATAAGTAGCATATATAATTTTTAATGTAGTTGTGCGCAATGTAAGGACTTTTTCACTGCTAAATGGCTAACCGCATTCACAAGTGGATCTGTGTTTTAAATTAATAATCGTGTATCAAATTGAAAAGAGTTGAAACTGCATGCTTGCTCAATAAATATAGTCATGAATTTCTGTCCATGAGTGAAATCTTATGGCAATTAAGTTATTACTAATTTTACTGTAAAAATCAGGATTTAGTAAACGAAAAAGTTCATTACAACGTCAAGAAAGTCACGATGGGATAAAAAAATGTTTCATTGGAAAATAAATTTTTGTGGGCAGATTGCGCTTGCAATTTAATGCACAAAAAAAAGTCAATCAATTATCTCAGCAGGATATCTTTTTTTCTAATGAAAAGAAAAATTATTGCGCAGTGCAAAAAAAATATATATATCTGTATACATATATATTTTTTTAATTATGAAACATTTGCGCGTTTTACCACTATATGGGCGGTGAAATTAAAATTGTGAATGCCGTCCTATAATTGTATATTATATTAGGTTCTAGCAACTCATAACAGGACAATAAGCCGCGCGGGCTTTCGCGCAATTAGTCATAAGAAACTCGTGAGTTACTTCTGTCAATTAAATATAATTCGCATCATGTACGTGAATTACTAACTAACTGATGTAAATTGTAATTCGCGATCCGAGAGTCCTTTAACACTCCTGTCGTAGCAAATGATGTGCAAATTTTTAACATCGAACTTTTCAGTTTGATATAATCGAATAAATAATAATTATTCAATTTTTTATTATTCCGCGTCATAGTTGGATGATAAAAAAATCTCATATCCGTAAAATTAATTAAATTTAATGCTGAGAAATTTCTGATTAAATTCTCACTTTGCGCCTCATTGTATTTCGCTTAAATGACTGGACCGCCCCAAAAAATTTTATTCTCACTATATATGATTATTGAAGATTTTTGTTCAACATATCTCGAACAATAAAATGAACTGTACTCAGATTGATTGTCACGTGATGGTGAACCGATCACACTCCAAGGAGTTAACATAAATGATAATAACATAAAATCAATAAATACTACGTGCAACCATGTATATAGATATTCTGATGTATCTGATAAAATAAGTAAATTACATGTAGTTGACAATGAACTGTCGATTTATCATTCGAAACAATGACCTGTTATCTGTTTCAGTGAGCAATTTATTTGTTTGACATTAAATTAATCAATAAAACAACATATCAGATCATGATTGAAAACAATATAAAAAATAAGGACATTTTTTGATAGAAATTTTTTTTTTTACAAAGCTTTTAGCATCCTGCTCATAACAACGAAAAAAATTTCACCGATACCATTTTTTTTAAGTGATGATTATATTTGCAAAGAATACGAGTGAAAATGTTAGGAAATAAAATTGCGAGTAAAAATCATGCCTGAGGCAATGTAATTTCCGATGAAGTCTGCAGTCTCGAATTCGTCACGACATTTTCCCGGATAACGAGAGCGAACTTGAGCACGTATAAACAAGGAAGCGAAGTCCTCTACCATCCATGTTTGGATTGCTGGAAACAGTTGGTTTTCCAATCCACGTACACTTTATATGAACATATATGGGTGATCAGTTACTTTGAGAGACCCAAGATCATCGTTCAAATGTCGAATTCAAAATAAAAAAAAAAGCTGGTGGCTTTGGTCAGACATCGGACATCCGTTGAAAAACGTCTGGTCCGGAAAAAGGTAGAATCGCAACGTCAAGAGGTTACAGAGGAAAAATACTTTATAATTGAAAACACGTCTCTCTTTTAACCGAAATTATTTTTCCTTTCACGGAGAGAGCGAGTAAAATTGCCTGAAGTTAACAGAAAAAAAAAGTTTATATTGACGATGCAGGCTCGAGAAGAGAGAAAAAAATGGAAGCAATTATGCTGACATCAGAAGATGCTTACAACCTCGTGTAACAAATGAAAAAAAATTAATTACCCTACTTGAAAAAATCTTATTACTATAATAGAACCATAAATTACGTTTCCCTTGTTTTTTTTTTTTTTTTTTTTACTCTTGTAAGAAAAAATACAAAAATTCGCTTGGGGAAAAAATTTCTTTCAAGATTTATCAGATATTCTGATGAATAAGCGCAGCGATCTGCTCGCTTACTTTTCCCACAGTTCGAAGAAGAATGAAAGGAAACTTTGAATAGCTCTTAGCCACGATAGAGTTGCCACTTTGTTCTTAATGAAGTCTGACTTTTCGTTTTTATAGCCTACCCTTTATTTTTTTTATTTTTCCAACCGATCTACGTTTCCGACTGGACGGCACTGCTGGACGGGTGTCCTAGAGGCGATGGTATGGTCTAACAATTTCTTGCCATCATCAAACTTCAATTGATCATTGTTCTTTTGTTCGTCATTCTTTCGAGCTTACGTCTGCAGTCAGCGAAATCTAGCACAGCTGCCTGTAATTTATCTTCTACTAACAGTCTTTTTTTTATCTGCCACTATTACTTTTGTTTTATTTATTCACATTTTCTCACCAACTAGATATTTTTTAATTTTCAATTGACCTTTACGGTTTTTTTTTCCAGCACTACCGATATAATCAAAAAAATATAAAAATTTATATTCAAATACTAGATTGTCCATGCGTCTTATTGGACAGACATATGATATTTTTTAAAAAAATTTCCGGGCTTCTGAGGCGTTCCACCGGATTTTATTATATTTTTTATAAGAGTATAATGGCATTTTTACTTTGCTTTTAATAAATACAACTAATAATTGCCATTTTACAGCCCTGAAATTTTCGTCTGTCCCGATATAAACTGTCTGCAATTTATCATCCGAGTTGTTATCTCTGTTGCAACAAGTAATTTATTCCCGTGACATTAAATTATTCAATAATAGATATCAGATCATATGTGCATGTCAGATAAAAAAAACAGTTATTTATACATTCATTAGAAAAAATTACTCGGGCACATAAAAAATTTTTAATGCAAAAAAAAACTAGAGAAAAAAACAATATTTGTCTAAAAACATTTCACTGTATATCAATACTGTCAAAATCTTCCGGCAATCATCATGAATATTATGAGCAGTTGATTTTTTAGATGAAAAAATAAGCGGAAAATAGTGTAAAAAAATGATAGTATACGTGCTTGGAATATATCAGGGTTCTTCGTTTTGACTCGTCAAATTTCATCAAGAGTCCAGACGAAACATCATGAAACTCTTTGCCCACATGTAGAAGAGAGTATCAGGTGTGCATGTGGTGCAATTTTCCAGCGTCGTAGCCACGAACGCGGCCATGCTAATATGCCGTTGTCGGTGAAATAACGAGGTCGCGAATTGGATGTGGGGATGAAATGGGTGGCGAAATAGCCTCGAGGGTGAAGCGAGATAGGATCATATGAACAACATATAGACGGAGGCAAAAGTAGGTAGGGAGGGTGGAAAAGCGCGAAACAGAGGGATGATAAGTCTGGTGCGAGCGAGAGGCAATCGGATGATTGGGTGATTCGGTTAGCCGCTTCAAATGTAACTTTGTTATCCGCCCAAATGAACAGACAAAACTCTGCTTCCACTGTACATCCGTGCACACACACTCACAACATCAACGAGTTTTGTTTTCGTTGCTAACACCAGAACTTTTCTTCGCACTCAATTAATTTGATCGTAACTTGCACCCGCCCTATGCTCATATTTATGGCTGTAAAAATACTACTCAATACATATACAAGTTTCTATACTAACTCCCTGGCAACACGTTGATGACGTTGAAAATTCAGGTTTACTACAATGTCAATATTTTTTTTACTTCCCAGCAATAAAATCATTTTTTTTTTTTTTACAGGTGTGTTTACGATCTAGTGAAATGCACATTAAGTAGAAAAATCGATTTTTTTTACTGCCTAATACTATTTTTTTATTTGTTTTCCTAAAAAACATTTGGAATTTTGTGGAAATATTATTTTTTTTTTTTAATCTCGATATTTGATTAGAAGTCTGATGCTCATCCTGAGACATTTTCAGGTGGAAATAATTTTTTTCAGAGTTAGAAAAAAATTCATTCATAATGACTAAAATAAAATAAATTCTTTTTTAAAATTGAAATAAAAAAGAAAAAAAAATTTTTTATACATCAGAAACATTTTAAGATGTCGTTTAGCAAATTGAAATTTTTGATGGGAGAAAAATGGAATAAAAAGTGTAAGTATTATGTAATAGAAAAATATGAAATAAAATAGTTTGAAGGATAATATGCAAAGATTTTCAAGTCACGTTCGAAACAGCCCCTTGAACATTGCGAAGTGGTGAATTTGCAATTTTGAGGTCTCGAGGATAGTCGATACAACTCGACAATCCGGGGATATATCTCGAGAGGACTGGGCGCGGGGCTGCCAAGGGACCGTTCAGAACACAGACTATATAAGTACTTAGCCATACATGGGCACACACCCAAAGCGATATACTGACAAGGATACATATAATACAAGCCTCGAAGTAATCTCGAACATGCTAGGACATTTTTCCTCTTTATTCCTATATGCCCTGTATGCCAGAAGTACCTTCACCAAGGTCATAAGGGCTCCAATATTCCCAATATAATACCCTCATTTTAACAAAATCTCTATTTCCAACTTTTTTTCGCTCTCTCTCTCTCTCTCTCTGCAGGATCTTGAGAACTCGTTTCTCAGGATTTTTCACGACCAAAGATGCTGATAGCCGCCTAAGAGGATCTGGAAGATCAGATGACTGTGCCAGGCTATGATTGTCCAAACGCAATTCTTGTCCGGACTGATACGAAATCAAGAATTGTGTGGGGACATCAGCGCTTGGGGCTTGAATCAACGCTCAAGTGTCTCGGCATTTTTTCATCTCTTATATTATTCTATTTGGACAATAAATGAAAAATGAAAGAAAAAAAATTCCTCGACTATTATTATTGTATATAAAAAAATATTTCGACAACAGTGGAAAGTGTGAAAAGAAATTTTATACTCGACTAAATTTGAGGTTTAAAAATTGTATTAAAAATATTTCAAATAAATTGTAAACTCGTTGACAACTATCATGATAGTATTGCCTGACGAGGGTGTTATGTGCACAGGCAGTTGCTTTATCGAAATATTTTTATCGAAATGTCGCGGTCGATTTATCGGCTTGAATAAAAACTTTATCGGACTCGTAGATCGTCGGTTTTTTTCTCTCTCCAATGCGAGGTCCGCGCCGTGAATCAAGGCGAATTCTATTCGTCTTAGAGCAAAGTTCGTGAACGGAATATGACGGAAATTCTTCAAGCAGAGAGATGTGGTATTCTACGACGTCTTCTCTTTACAATCTTGACTTTCTCGTTTTCGCATGTGAGAATACCAGAGCAGTCAACTGCAGGATATAAGTATCATAGTAGGGACTATTTCCGATTTTTTTTTCTATTTTCCGCGCAGCACTCAATTTTTTACCACCCCCAGATCCCTAGAATGAATTATGTAGTAAAAAAAAAGAAAATACAGAAAAAAATTACCTAATTAGTTGGATAAATTGAATAAGTTTATAAGTTTAATTGAGCCAAACAGTTAAAAGTTTGAGGTAAAATTTACTCTACTATATTAATAATGAAAAACTCAGTTACAATTTAAACCAGAAAATTAAGTTAAAAAAATTTTTTCACCTAGGTATACATAGTTTTTCCTTTTTCAATAAAATTGAGAAATTTTTAAAACGCGCCAAGCACGTTAAATATACTTTTATTTATTTAAATATTTTTCCATAAAAAACAAAAACTTTAGAAAGAATTTTCTATACAATTGCAATATTTTTCCAGGATATATTTCTTTGTTATATTAATAATTAATATTGAATTTCTTCGGGGATAAAGTACGTATGTTATATAGTGTGACGAAGATAGGTTATCATCCTATATATATAGCAAAGTCTGAGAAATTGCTAAAAGGGTAATATTATAATCTGGTGCGGTTTATACGCCTAAAGTCCCGCTCAAAGGTGCATTGATTGGGTCACAGCATCTTACAACACATTTGTGGCTATATAATTTTCATTCAAAGGGGTGCACGTATGCTTTATAAAGACAACATTAAACCACCATGTCACCATTAAAAAAAAATTGAAAATTTGTGACACTTTATCTTCGAGATTTCCACAACGTGCTACATACAAACAGGATGATGGGTATACTACTCTGGTAGACGTGGCGACAAGGGAAGATGAGACATTTTACTCGCGCTCAATCTTATATACACCGTTGAAAACCACTATACATATTTTCAACGCGCATACTTATCTTTCACGTGAAACGTCGTCATGTACATGTGCCCAGAAACAAATGTGCGTATACCTGATGCAACCACGCGCGATACATTATGCATCCTGGATTTTATCCCGCATAATGCACTTGTTACTTATGCAGATGTTACGGACGGTGATATGATGAGGGTTGCAATTCCCATGACAGAAGAAAAATTGCCAGAGTGGGGTGAAAACATTACGAGCGAGAGGGCGCGGAAAAAGCACCCGACGAATTGTGAAAAAAACATGTGTGATGGAACACAATTGTTCGCACTCGCTTGAAAAATAGAGAGAGAGAGAGAAAAAATCCGATTGAAAATGACGCTGTGTCTCCATCAATCGCATTTTTTTTCTTCTTTTTGTATACTCGATTAATTATGCGCGTAATAAAATATATTTTCTATATATATAAGGAAGTCTCAATTTTTTGGGTCGGCGTTTCAGCCATTCACTGTAATTACATAAAATCTGTATCCTGTATGAGAAAAAATATCGAGTAATATACATATATCAGTTAATCCAATGAGTGAAGACAATTTTTCCAGTCCTGATTGGCTTTTATGATACATAAATTCAATTTGAAGTTAATTTCATACCTAAAACCACAGGATTCATCATTATAAATTATTACTGTTACACAAAAATATAAATAAATTATAAAACTTTTAAAATACTACATATTTTAATTTTGATAAAATTAATTATTTACCTTCAGGTATTAACCAAGGAAAAAAATAAAACAAATAGTGAACAAGGGACGAAACACTATTGAAATGCAGTGAGATGGTGGAGCCCGTGAAGACCCGAAACTCACAGTATAATGTAATTCAAAACTTGAGACACAGCTCGATCCATGGGCGATGTAGCTGTAGGGGTGCGTATCAAGTACAGAGATGAGCGACAAACTGCCACCAAGGATAATCATCAAATCATAGATCGCCATCGTCTCCCAGCCTCCAAATATACCCTCTACAGAAGCACAAATGAATTGGATCCATCGTACAAAAGGTCGTGGACGTGCTTGCAAGACGTCTGACAAGCGCTGCAAATTCACCCTCGATTTCCCTACAATCCTAACAAGAATCTCTGATGCACCCTCGTAAGGAGTACAACTAACCCACCAAAACTATTTTACAATTTTCCAAAGTGTTTTAACAATTATTGCAACTAAAAAAATTTCATTTTATCAAGATAAATGTATTCCAGGGTGTAAAGCAATCGACCAAAATCCTTGGCAATTAATATAATACTTCATCGCCGGCAATTGAAACTGAAACTGGTTATAGTTTGACATCCTAAAAACCGTGTTCCGCCCTTTAGTAGTCACGAGGACAATTATGATGGTAGAGGATGGCTGGCGGCATATTGAAGCACTCTGATGGAACCTAACGGTCGCTCTGTCTGTATTGCGCATTACTTCCGTTAGTATATAGAGGGTGATCTTACAATTGTATGTATATGAAAGGCGTCGCGAACGAGCATTTCAGTCTTTATTGCCGCTGGCTTTCATATTCAACAATAAACACTTGGGTGAACGAACGACGGCGATGCTCAATATTAGTGGATTTTTTTGTTTTTTGTTTTTTTTTTTTTTTTTTCCTAGCATATCTGGGGAATTTATCGTGGAGAAACTGTACTGCCCTCTCGCATAAATATCAATTAGCAATGAGTATGCAATGGAATTAGCTTCTTGCATCGCGTTGAGGATGAGAATAAAGGAAACGCGTGGAAGCATTAAGGTGAAGCTGATTAAAGTCACGTGGCGTTTATAGTAAAATGTATATGCATGAAAAAGGCTATCATCTCTTGGCAATCTGCTAATTGAACGTCGTCAGTAGCACGGGTATATTCCGAAAATTTTAAATTAATCTAATTAGTCGTCCACGGCGAGATTACGCTAATCGTATTATACAAGCTGTACAATTAGTGGCCAACCTTGCTCGCATTACATCAGATAGCTACGCCACCCCTATCGTACTATCACTGATTCCATCCCTGTTTGCCACTGCAGTCGCGCGGCATTTTCATTATCTAAGCATTGTCATGCATTATGTATTAATTTCATTTGTTGCGACATGACATATTATTTATTTTATTAAATTCTGATTTTTCAAAATAAGCCTTACATGAATTTTCTATTGAAATTTATCCCAACTAAACTCGAAAAAATACGGTAGTCTTTCATCAACAATTCATAAAATAAGCTTTGCACAAAGGGTGTACAAAATTTATAAACAATAATAATATTAAAAAAAATTTTCAACTCACCGTGCGCCTTGACATGTCTGCACTACTCAAAAGCCCGAGAAGAACTGAGTGACGTGACTGAAAGTATTGATTTTTCCGTGCCTGCTATCTTATCAGCATAGACACGTCAGAGATATCAGAGCTATTATCGATAAACTCGAGCTCACCGGACTTTCCCATGAAAACTGACAGTTCTTCCCTAGTTTTTGGCTAGTGCGGACGTATCCATGGAGTGCAGTGAGTAAAAATATTTGCATTTTGTCATTTTACTAATTTTTACATATAATATTATAGAATACTTTCAAGTCAAATTCGCTGTTTGTATATAAAAAAACGCCGTTTGCATATCGAAAAATCATGCAATTTGCAAATAATCAATCATAAGTAAAAAAATAACAATAATAACAATTACCCCCCCCCCCCCCCCCCCCCCCCCCCC
>MVJL01001040.1:0-16813 GCA_002156465.1 Macrocentrus cingulum | reverse complement strand
GGGGAGGTGCGAGGGGGGGGGGGGCTCAGCTGGAACCTGCAATTCCCGTGGCTCACACATGAACACACATGTAAATAAAAATTATTTTTTTTTTTCCATCAAATTTATTGTCCATGTGGAAACTTATCGGCGCGCGCGGTGTCGGCATGATGTTTTATTATCTTTTTAGAAAGCGCACAAGGCCGCTGGCGCACTGCAGCGTTGGGTGGAATTCTAGGAGTGGCGTATATATACAAAATAATAATTATATTGAACTTGTGAAAAAAAAAAAATGAAGAAGAAAAGAAAAAAAAAATTATATGAGACGGTTAAAGCGCAATGTAACGAGGCCATTAAATGTATGTATCCCTACACTGACGAGTGAAAACGAGTTTGGCGGATGAGAAATAAAGATGAAATTATCAATGACCGGTTCGACATTCCAGCTGGCTTTTTCGTTCCATATTACAGATACATCGCTCAGCAGCGTGGAGAAATGTTGGAGTATATAGTTTATATAGAATAGGGTGTCTTTAATTCGTCGGAAGTGTGATATGTTGATTTGAAAATATAATTCGTGCGTAGGTTGACGATTATACGCATGCAAAGTGAAGTAACAAAACGTCTGGCACTCGTGACGATAGCTAGAAATAAACTAATAGCTATCTTTAATTCATATATACTTTTGCTGAGTAAACAGAAATTTTTGTTAGAATTTAAAAAAAAAGTTAAAAAATAAGGTTCTTTTTAAGAATATTTTAATTAATCTTATAAAGGATTTTTGAGATAATTTGAGGAGAATAAGAGAGAATTTATTTTTGGAATTATAAATAGTTAAACGAATATAGATATATTGAAAGTTCATTTTTAAACAAGAAAATCGCTATGATGGGTTATAGATAGACGGTTTTTGATAGAAAACTTTTTTATAGTAAATTTTAAGAGCTATAAAAAAGGTATTAATAAAAATTTTTGTAAACCCCATAGATTTTAAGATATATTAAAAAGAAAAACTCTGGAAAATTGTAGTCTGAATAAATTTCGTTGATCTTGTTATTTATTTTTTTTTTTGGAAATATTTCAAAAACAACCCAAGATACAGGATTTTTAGATAAGATCATTTTTATAGGAAATTTCAAGAGCTAAAAAATTCATCTCGTAAAAAATAGTCGCCAAATGTATAGTTTCCAAGATATTTCAATAATAAAAATTTAAAATAATATTTGTCTTTGATAAACATGTAAAAATACTGTTTTTAAAAATAATTTTATAAGTTCTTTATGATTAAAATCTAAATATATAAATCTACACGTGAAAATTCGAATTATTTTCACTTCAGTCCATCTTTCATCAGACACAACGCATTCTGCATGGCTCTAAGTAGGCGTGATTTAACGACTGGACATAAATAAAGACCAAGAGGGATATATTGCCGGTTGGAGTTGTAAGACCGGTCGATGGCGCCTGCCTGTGCCTCTTAAGCACATATATATGCGCAATGTCTATACTCTGCGAATGTCTATCATCGCCACTCGTATTAAATTATACCCGCGGTGTGTGTACATTTTCTTCGCAAGTCAAACATCACAGCGAGAAAAAGACTATCATATATATGTCTATTAGAAAGGGCCCATGAGTGGTCCGGCCTATACAGAACGCCAAATTTAAAGGCCCCAAAAATACGACGATAAGTGGCACGAACCGGTCGCGATGGCGCCTCTAACGACGCCCCAGAGTCGTTAAACCCTTCAGCGTATACTGACTCTGATCACGCGCAAAAAAAGCACCTTTTTCACATCATGCTCCGCGCTTGATGACGCATTAAATTGCACTTTTTTTCGCACTGTATATTTGTGACGACAATAAGGCCTCGAATTGTCCAGAAATGAACGACCTAATCTCTCGCAATCACGTGATGGTTACCATGCGTAATTTAATGAAAGGCAATCGCAACAACCTCGATGACGTCAATGGACAGACAGTCTTCTGTTGACAAGTAAGAAGATACTCTGGCAAAGAGCACAACTTCGATTAAATAAATCTTGAATTTATATCCAACTAAAACAGAAAATATTTTGTGACAAAAAAAAAAAACGTCCTCCTTTTTTTTCGACGTCTAAAGTAATTTTTTTTTTTTTTTTTTTGAAGTCGAGTTAAAATTCGGAATTTTTTTCTTAGTTTTTTGAAAATTTGTCAATGCAGATAAAAAAAAAATCATAATGTTATTTAAAAAAATTTTTTTTCAATGGATTAAAAATTTATCAAAAATTTTGACCATTTTTTTTTTAATATGTAAAAAATCATGAATTAAATTTGGTAAAATGATTATAGTATTTTTTTTTAGATTTTTTTGAATTTAAAATTTATTGCTATAAAAAATTTTTTTGTAACACATGACTGTAAAGTTCGTTTTTTTTTTTCACTTTTAAGCTGCTGTAAAGTGTAAAATGCGTTTTTTTTTTTTTTATCACTATAGTGCATAAAATGCTCCATTTTATCACGGATTCGCTTTTATGCACTTATTACACAATATACAACTTTTTATAATTTGTCTTTTTTCATTCAAAATTTTGTTTTCAAAATTAAAAAAATTGAATTTTTGTAACGTTAATAAATCACTTGGATAACAATATTTGATGTAATTGAATAGCGAGAAAGTATATATGAAGATGAGAGTAGCATAGCGCGTGAAAGTGAAAATATGAAGAGGCCAATGCAAAGTTAAACAAGCGTGGTACAAATGACCCCCTTGCGCAGTAAAATCCTCAACTTCCAAGTATAGATACTATATGCCGTGTGCAAGAGGGAATAGAATGCGTGCCACGTACATATTAGCGAAGCCTATGTTCAAACGATGCACCTTTACAGTCTGGAATGCAAATAAACGGCTTAAACAGCCTCGAATTTATAATCAACAGTAAATCCTTTTTCAGCCCATCAGGCCAAGTGAAGAATACGCAATCGAAGGACTTCTTGTCTATATATAATAATTTTTAATCCAAAAATTTCATACAAATCAATCAAAACTGTTACCAAAAAAATTTTTAAATTATCAAACAATATTGTACAAACAATAAAACAAGATTTTCAACCTGAAATCTTATAGAATTATTAATCTCTATAAAAAGCTCTATTAAAATATATCAATGAAAAATTTATTTTTTAACATTGTAAAACAATATTGTACAACAATATTGCAAAACAAGATTTTTTTTTAAAGAAATTCTAACAAGATGAATTTAATTTCTAAGGTATTAATCAAATAAGAAACCAACCTGATTCTCTTCATCACACATTTTCCACTTGTTTATCACCTCAAAAACAATTCTAGACAATATTGCTGCGTGGAAAATAGATACAACAATTTTTTTTTCCACTAAAGAACAGTGTCTTATCGTACCAACTGCGACTGAGAGAATTATAGCTACACACAGACACACACACACACACATTCCTCTTATCACAGGAAACACTTAAATCTAAAAACAGCCAACAATCAAAAACAAAATAAACAACAATACAAAAAAAGAAACTGATAAACCTGACCAACAATAACTCTTACAATAAAAAACAACAAAAACATCAACTCATCAAAACGCCAAGGTGTCTAAAAATAACAAACCTGTTTACAAACCCTAAAATAGTAACACAATCTTCGAAAAAAAAAACAATAACACAAGTTTCAACGGACCCTTTTAACTGTTATTTATGAAAACAAAGCTTTAAAAAACACAAACCTGTCACTCTTGTCGTAGAAAACCAAAGGTTTGAGCTGTTGTAGAGGCGGTTCCGCGGATATTCCTTGGGCCCTTTGCTTTCTGGGCCTTGGTTTAGTCGGGGTGAGTGGTGATTTAAACGGTAAAACACTCAAAAACTTGTCAAGATGACTTCTAAGATCTTGTATTTCTGTATCACGCTGACGTAAGAGACTCTCTAGTTCGGAAATTCTCTCGTCCTTGGCGCGAAGAAGGTCCTGAAGTTCGCGGAAGCCATCGATGGCAGGCGTGGGGCCCCGGGTTGGGGCCTGAGCCCCAACGTGGGGCCCAATGCCCTCAGTAAGGCCGGAGGCCGTCGTTGTGACTGCGTTGGCAAGCGAAATAGCGCGATTGGCCTGCAATTGGGCCCCGTCTTCCTCGTCGGCGAGCCTCTGCTGCGTCGACGAGAAGCACAAACTGTCGAAACACACGCGCATAGACACGCAAGCGTCGCTGATGAGACCGCACTCGCCGCCGTTCATTCACTTGTTTAGATACGATATTTCTGTTGTAAATTTTAAATTGGGCCTGGACAGAGGACGCAACGGAAAATCACTGGATCCCCACGCGACACTTGCCCCCCCGCGACAACTCCCGAGAGTTATTTGTGTTGGATCTTTGGTATTTCACGATGATCAACAACGAAATCGCGAGGTCGACCGCAATAGCGGCCACGAGCGCCACTTCCAAGTGTCTGCGGCATCGTTTCACCAAGCGAGGCACAGACAGTAGCTGGAGAGATTGTTCAGTCCACGAGGTGGGGCTCTCCCCTGCCCCGAGAACTCATTTATGTCCACGTTTTCAGCCGTCTTTCTCTTCTTGTCCGCAATGTTTTCTGGTTTTGCCTCCTCTGCGGCCATGACAAGCGCATGCGCGTAAAAAACGTTTAGGACGTTGAGGAACTCGATCTGCCATCTTACGGCAGTTGGGGACTTATAGGTCCCCAACTGGTAAGGAAAGATAATTTACAGGTATGTTGGAAATTTGCTGAAATGTTTGAAATTTATAAAAATACGATTGAAAAAAAATTTTATTTCAAGGATTTTGTTGGGGTTTAGGTGTAATATTGCTATAAGAGGGTGGCTGATAATCTTAAAACGATGCTATAGGGAGTTGTTAATTTTTTTTTTGGTATTTTTAAGACTCAAAACTAACTGTCGTCAAAATTTAACAGTATATTGAGTAATTATTTGTCATAAATTTGAGGTTTAGGGGTGTGTGATGGTCTTTAAAATGAAGCCAGAGGGTTGCTGATTCTTTTTAACCTTGTTAGAAATTTTAGGAAGCTATAGGAAAAATATCGTTGCTACGCAAAGCATTTAAATCACATTTTTCGGGGGTAAACTTTGATTAAAGCGTAGATACAGCTGCATAAACTTGTTTATTCTTAAAAAAAGATGTCGTAAAATCGCGATTTTATCCTCAATAATTATCGCAGGTCCTCGCTATACTCTTTAAAAATCTTCAGTTGTCCACCCAAGTATACAGAACAGCTTATTTTCCCGCATAAGAAGTGTTCTCTATGTAAAAAAAGTATTTATGGCTGACTTAACGCAGGTTGTACTACTTAAAAACGTAAAAATCGCTAAAAATCGTTGAGATATCGAAAAATGTTACTCTACATAAATTGTTAAGCGTTAAATTTTCTATAAATAATGTTAAATAAAATTTTCTATAACTTTTCATCCGTAGCCGGAAAATCCAAAAAACTGAATTTTAAAAAATTTTTTTTTTTCGTGTTAGTGGCAGTTAATTGTTCTAATTATTTATTATATATGTTGAAAAGTAGTTAAAGCCCCGAAATACGCGATATTTTTGTATTTTTTCGAGGCCGAAAAAGTTTAAAGTTTTTGGCTATAAAACCTGCCCCGTTCGTTGAATAAACAATTTTTTGATGTATTATTATTAATTATATTTGTAAAAACAATTTTGCGGCGCTCAAGTTACAAAAAAAAAAAATTTTTTTTTTCAGAACTGATAAAATGTGTAATTTATATATAAGTAATATTACTTTTCCTACGTAGTTTACAGTGGCCTATTGGTTAGAACGTTCGTGCGCTGAGCCTGAGGGCGCGGGTTCGAATCCCATCGGCGATATTATTTTTTCTCCAAATTAGCATTAATTATTTTATACAGCATTTTTTTATGCTATAGAACAATTAATTTACTTCATTTAAGCAATAATCTAATGCCTAAATAGGAAAAAAAATGTTTTTTGAAAATTTAGTTTTTCCAAAATTCCGGCTACGGATCGATAGTTACAGAAAATTTCATTGAACGTTTTTTATAGCAAATTAAATTTCCCACAATTTATGTATCATGCAATTGTACAATATCTTACGTATTTACCGAGTTATCACAGAAAAACTAAAATTAATATTGGTTTTTTAACAATAACTCGATAAATAAGGGAGATATCAAGAAACATTACTCTTGATAAAGTGTTTAAAATTAAATTTTCTATAAAAAAATCTTCTACAAAATTTTCTGTGGCTATCAAACTTTGGCCAGAAATCGCCAAAAGCTGAATTGAAAAATGAGAAGGGGGGACCCTTCTCATTTATTCGAAAATTTATTTCACAGTAGAGCATCGGGGAGTTGTTTAAAAAATAGGAAATTAATTGTTAAACAAAATTCAGCATAAAAAACTGCATAAAAATGCGTTTTTCCCTTGTTTTTTAAGGAAAAACGTAAATTTTCAGACGTGTGGCGCCATCTAGCGGTCGGCACGGAGAACTAATTTTCTATTGTTCGATTGTCACTTTTCGTTTTTCCTCAATATCTCGCGAAATAACGGATATATTAAAAAATGTCACTCTATATAAATTGTCGAGCATTGAATTTTCTACAAATTATATTCCATAAAATTTTCTGTAACTCTTCATGCGTAGCCAGAAAATCGAAAAAAACAAAATTTAAAAAAACATTTTTTTTTTCGTGATTAAAGGCTTTGAATTAGTCTAATTATCAATTATATACAATAAAAAGTTGTTTAAACCATGGAATTCGCGTTATTTGCGCCTTTTTTCGTGACGAAAATAATTTGAGTTTTTTGGCTATAAAACCTGCCCCATTCGTTGAATAAGCAATTTTTTAATGTATTATTATCAATTATATTTGTAAGAACAAATTTGCAGCGCTCAAATTACGAAAAAAAAAAATTTTTTTTTTTTAAATTTATGAAATGTGTAATTTATATATAAGTAATATTGCATTTTATCCAAAGCTCACAATGGCCTATTGGTTACAGTGGTCGCGCGCGACGCCCGAGGGCGCGGGTTCGAGTCCCGCAGGCAGTACTTTTTTTTTTTTTGATAAAATGATATTTTTGTAAATGAAATTCTTTTTTTTTTGTTGATTCAATAAAATTCAACTTTTTAGAGCCCGTCGCGCCATCTTGCGATAATTTCTGCAACTTAATAATTTTCGCGACCGCAGCGCCATGTGGCGGTGAATTGCAGAACTAAATTTTTCATGAAAAGTTCGGAAATTTGTCTAAAAAATTAGTTCTGCAATTTGCCGCGAGGTGGCGCTGCGGTCGGAAAACATTATTTTTCGTTTTTCCTCAATATCTCGCGAAATAAGCAAGATATCGAAAAATGTCATTCTTTATAAATTATTTAGAATTAAATTACCTACAAATTATAATCAGTAAGATTTTCTGTAGCTCTTCATCCGTAGCCAGAAAATCCAAAAAACTGAATTTCGGAAAATGTTTTTTTTCTCATGATTAAAGGCTTCTAATTGGTCTAATTATCGATTACATACGATAATAAGTTGTTTAATTCACGGAATTAGCGTTATTTTAGTGTTTTTTCGACGCTAAAAAAATCTGACCTTCTTTAAAACACTAAAATAACGCTATATTTATAGGTTAAACAACTTTTTCTTGTATATAATTATTAATCCCACTAATTAGAAGCCTTTAATGAAGAGAAAAAAAACATTTTCGGAAATTCAGTTTTTTGGATTTTCTGGCTACGGATCAAGAGCTACAGAAAATTTCATTCAACATAATTTGTAGGAAATTTAATTCTAAATAATTTATAACGAGTAATGTTTTTCGCTATCTCCCTTATTTCGCGAGATATCGACGAAAAACGAAAAATCACGATTTGCGACCGCAGCGCCACGTCGTGGTAAATTCCGGAACTAATTTTCTGAGACAAATTGACGAATTTTTCGTGGAAAATTTAGTTCTGCAATTTGCCGCGGGGTGGCGCTGCGGTCGCAAATCGTGATTTTTCGTTTTTCGTCGATATCTCGCGAAAAAAGGGGGATATCGCAAAATGCCACTCTTTATAAATTATTGGAAATTAAATTTCCTACAAATTACGTCGTATAAAATTTTTTGTAGCTCTTTATCCGTAGCCGCAAATCCCAAAAAACTGAATTTCAGAAAATCTTCTTTTTCTCTTGATTAAAGGCTTCTAATTAGTTGGATTAATAATTATATACAATAAAAATTTGTTTAATCTATAAATACAGCGTTATTTTAGTGTTTTAAAGAAGGTCAAATTTTTTTAGCATCGAAAAAACACTAAAATAACGCTAATTCCGTGAATTAAACAACTTATTATCGTATGTAATCGATAATTAGACCAATTAGAAGCCTTTAATCATGAGAAAAAAAACATTTTCCGAAATTCAGTTTTTTGGATTTTCTGGCTACGGATGAAGAGCTACAGAAAATCTTACTGATTATAATTTGTAGATAATTTAATTCTAAATAATTTATAAAGAATGACATTTTTCGATATCTTGCTTATTTCGCGAGATATTGAGGAAAAACGAAAAATAATGTTTTCCGACCGCAGCGCCACCTCGCGGCAAATTGCAGAACTAATTTTTTAGACAAATTTCCGAACTTTTCATGAAAAATTTAGTTCTGCAATTCACCGCCACATGGCGCTGCGGTCGCGAAAATTATTAAGTTGCAGAAATTATCGCAAGATGGCGCGACGGGCTCTAAAAAGTTGAATTTTATTGAATCAACAAAAAAAAAAGAATTTCATTTACAAAAATATCATTTTATCAAAAAAAAAAAAAGTACTGCCTGCGGGACTCGAACCCGCGCCCTCGGGCGTCGCGCGCGACCACTGTAACCAATAGGCCATTGTGAGCTTTGGATAAAATGCAATATTACTTATATATAAATTACACATTTCATAAATTTAAAAAAAAAAAATTTTTTTTTTTCGTAATTTGAGCGCTGCAAATTTGTTCTTACAAATATAATTGATAATAATACATTAAAAAATTGCTTATTCAACGAATGGGGCAGGTTTTATAGCCAAAAAACTCAAATTATTTTCGTCACGAAAAAAGGCGCAAATAACGCGAATTCCATGGTTTAAACAACTTTTTATTGTATATAATTGATAATTAGACTAATTCAAAGCCTTTAATCACGAAAAAAAAAATGTTTTTTTAAATTTTGTTTTTTTCGATTTTCTGGCTACGCATGAAGAGTTACAGAAAATTTTATGGAATATAATTTGTAGAAAATTCAATGCTCGACAATTTATATAGAGTGACATTTTTTAATATATCCGTTATTTCGCGAGATATTGAGGAAAAACGAAAAGTGACAATCGAACAATAGAAAATTAGTTCTCCGTGCCGACCGCTAGATGGCGCCACACGTCTGAAAATTTACGTTTTTCCTTAAAAAACAAGGGAAAAACGCATTTTTATGCAGTTTTTTATGCTGAATTTTGTTTAACAATTAATTTCCTATTTTTTAAACAACTCCCCGATGCTCTACTGTGAAATAAATTTTCGAATAAATGAGAAGGGCCCCCCTTCTCATTTTTCAATTCAGTTTTTGGCGATTTCTGGCCAAAGTTTGATAGCCACAGAAAATTTTGTAGAAGATTTTTTTATAGAAAATTT
The DNA here is from genome assembly GCA_002156465.1 of Macrocentrus cingulum. NCBI lineage: Eukaryota > Metazoa > Arthropoda > Insecta > Hymenoptera > Braconidae > Macrocentrus > Macrocentrus cingulum. Next base: position 7,184 of record MVJL01001040.1, on the reverse strand, counting down.
AATTTTAAACACTTTATCAAGAGTAATGTTTCTTGATATCTCCCTTATTTATCGAGTTATTGTTAAAAAACCAATATTAATTTTAGTTTTTCTGTGATAACTCGGTAAATACGTAAGATATTGTACAATTGCATGATACATAAATTGTGGGAAATTTAATTTGCTATAAAAAACGTTCAATGAAATTTTCTGTAACTATCGATCCGTAGCCGGAATTTTGGAAAAACTAAATTTTCAAAAAACATTTTTTTTCCTATTTAGGCATTAGATTATTGCTTAAATGAAGTAAATTAATTGTTCTATAGCATAAAAAAATGCTGTATAAAATAATTAATGCTAATTTGGAGAAAAAATAATACCGCCGATAGGATTCGAACCCGCGCCCTCAGGCTCAGCACGCGAGCATTATATCCAATAGGCCATTGTGAACTCCGTAAGAATGCAATATTTTTTATATATAAATTACACATTTTATTATTTTTTAAGAAAAATTTTTTTTTTCTTGTAATTTGAGTGCCACAAACGTTTGATGTAGAAAATTTCATGCTCGATAAGTTATCGGGAATAGTATTTTTTCGATATCTACCTTATTTATCGAATTATCGTCAAAAAACCAAAATTAACTATGGTTTTTTCGTGATAACTCGGTAAATATGCAAGATATCGCATGACTTTATCCAACTGAACTACCAGGTTCTACAATTTAACGAAACATTAACTTTATTAACATTAAGCAACACATTTGAAAAACTATTAGTGACGTATGATGCCATATCATGCATCAAAATCACTACATTTACGCATGCTAAGAGTAAAGCACTTATCCTGCGCATATCTTCGTACATTTAATTTTTTCGGAGAAATTCGGGAATCATTTGATAGCCACTCGCGACATCCTGCCGGGTGAGATTTTGATTGTAGAACCGTTTTATATCTGCACCCTGAACGAAATCAACCGTTTTCGCTACTGCGATTACTGTTTCAAACGCACCTGGTCGAGCCTGCCTTGCCGACACTGCGTCGCGGTGATTTATTGCTCGGAAACATGTCGGGAAAGCGCTTGGAAAGCGTATCATGACATTGAGTGTGATGTACTTGATGAATTATTCTGCAACGACCAAGGGCCAAGTTGAGCCCGATTGGAATGATCTATCGTCTAATGAGTTAGCACAATTTCTTGGAGGAATGATTATGAGTTACTCTCAAATCACTATGCTTAATTGTCATAATGTATGCTTTAAAAGCTTGCCTTATCTGCTAATTTAACTATATAACAGCATTTTATATGTTTTATTGAATTATTTACTGATTAATTTTCACATTTAAGGTCATGGAGATGGGGAAAATCCTAAAAACATCGGATCGCGGAGCTGCTCTGTTGCAGTTTTCGTCCTTGATCAACCACAGTTGCACTCCCAATACGGTTTGTTGCTCTGCCGGACGAAAATTCATCGTTGCAGCCTGCGATTCCATTGCAAAGGGCGACCAAGTCTTCAATTCCTACGGGTCAACTCATGCCTCTATGGATACTGATCAACGCCAGGAGTTGTTGATGAAGCATTACTTCTTCCAATGCGATTGCGACGCTTGCGAGCAAAAATGGCCGACATACACTGAGGCAATACCATTAAAGGTATATAAGAAATCGATTTAAATTATATTACGTTGATACAACCGATAATTAAAATTTTTTTAAGGAAAATTTGGTATTTTTTGTGATTTTTTGTTTGTTTTTGAACGATATCTCGATAATTAAGAGAGATAAGATAAAATATCTTAAAAAATAAGGAAAATATGAAAAAAAATTCATTCTAAATTTTTGTTAAGAATAAAATTATTTATTTTTTTAATTTCTTACAAATTTTTTATTATCTATTTATTAAATTATCGATAAAAAACTGAAAAAATTCTTACAATAATTATTGTATTTTTAGTATTATTAAATGGTTTTGGGTTTTAATATTATGTTAATTTTTTTTTTCTGTTTTAAATTGATAAAATACCGGCTAAAGTTCGTGCAAGTGTTGAAAAAATTCATCAACGAATTTCTGCATTGGAGGAAATGATGTATTCTGGTGTTATCGATAATCCAGAAGAAGTTTTAAAGGATCTTAAAATGTTGTTAAAGGCTGTGGATCGAAATTTTAATCGGCCAACTCGTGAATCAATCCGAATTATGGAATTATTCAATACTTTTTTCCACCTCCAGGGCAACCACTGCCAATCTCTTAATTAACTCACTTTTATAGTCGTCGTTTTTCACATTTTTTGCGATATATATATTTAAATACTTTGTATTATTGTGCATTATGCTTAACATAATTGAGACTAGTATCAGTCCCATCCGCTTTTTTATACTTTTTATTGTGAATTTAACAAGTAACGATAATAAATAATTGGACTTCGGGGTAATAAGCATTAAATATCTCAAACAATTCTCTGAAGTTTATTAATATAGTAATAAAAAAAAAATAATTCCAGTGATAAATTGTGGTGAAATAGGAAGATAAGTTCGTTTCACGCGAATAAAATGAATATCATCGACTTTAAATGAGATTAAAGAAGGATTAGTTGGATATATCTTATCATTTACACGACAATTATTTCATGCAATAAGAAAATACTCAATAATCAAACATTTAAACAATAATTTTTCAAATATATCTTTAGAAAATTCGTTACAAACTGATTAAAACCAACGCAAACATAAAAAAATGACCAAAAAATTTTTTTTTTTGTGTTCACAGTCGTTTAAAAATCAAAGCCACACATTTTTACACGTTAATTTTCATCTAAATATTTAATAAATTCAATTAAACTGCTCAAATAATCAATATATTCTACCGTGCCAAGAAAAGAGCAACAATTGGAAAGAGTATCATGTCCATAGATACATGAAATAATTTTTTTCGTCGTCCACCATTATTATCCTGACGTAATTTGACATCATCCTTAATTTGTAAGTAATTAATTTGTTTTATTTGACCATTAAAACAGCTTAAATACAAAGTTGTGTCATTGAATCTACAAGAAAAAAATCAGAAATTCAAAAAAAAACATTATAACAATCTTGAAAAAAAAATGTTACCTTTGATAAATTTGATTTTTTAGATTATTAGCAGACATGTTAGAATCAAAAACAAGCGTTGAATGGGTCAATACATGCACAAATAGACTGAAAAATAGTGCACAGTGAAAAATATTACGCGAGGTCATTTTTATTTAAAAGTTTTTCACCTCGATAAAGTGCTAACTAAAAGTGAAACCAATTTTCCACTGTCTCAATCTCAATAATAATTCTCTTATCATACATCAAGCCAACCAACAACTGCACTTTGGCAAAGTCCCTGAGTCATTTTCACCTCATCTCTATCACAAATGCACACAGATTTTACATTTTTTTCAACAATAGACATATTTATTACCCTGTTTTACAATTTCTACGAGTAGTAACAAGGCCAAGTTAAATTTATGTTAATTTTGAGCCTTATTTTACCACTCAAATTCATTTGTTTCAAGCTCAAGATCAAAATTTCCGTCATTTTTCACTCATACAAACGATATCTCCAAATTTTCGCGGTTTTTTTTTTTAGTTTTTTCACGATAACTCGATAAATAAACAAGATAACAAAAAATTTCATATAACCTAAATAATTAAGAATTCAATTATCTACAAAAAATGTTAAATAAATTTTTTTCTATCTTTTTTAGTTTTTGAGACATTACAGAATTTTAAAAATTCTCATTTTTCAATATATCTCAAAAACTATTCGAAATATCGAAAAAATTCATTCAACATAATTTTTAGAAAATTAAATTCCTGATCAATTTACCTCTATAAAATTTTTCATTATCTTGCGTGATTATCGAGTTATTAGCGAAAAACTACAATTATTTATGGGATACACCTGAAAATGTGGCAAAAAAAAATTTTTTCTTCCATTTAACAACACAAAACTTATTTTTTTTTATAAAGACTCTAATTTTTGACTAAATTTTCAATTATAAAAAAAAGTTAGAAGCCCATTTTCAATTTTTTCAGATGGAAATTGAGTCAAGGCCGCGCTGGAGCGCTCATAAAGTCAATGACGGCACTGCGAACCAACTGATATACATTGCCCTTTATTCTCGACACTATCTGGCAAGAGATAAGACAATAGTAGACATGAGTATGGCGATAATCGAGCCACAGAGCCGCAGGGCGTCGTTGGAGTCTGATGTAATCGTGTGACGCTTCAATTCCTCTTGATTGTGAGTGAATCTGATCCTCCATTCTACTCCAGGATACACTGGACTGCGTCGGGCGATGTAATCCGCCACCACATCATCAGTCGTAATACCTGAAACCCCGGGAAAAGTCAGAAAATCGAGGGCTGAGCCAAAAAAACCGTAAAATCGTCACCTAATGCGGTCCATTTGAAGTTGGGCATCATCGCAAAGCTGTCGCCGCCACCGCGAAGAAAGTCTGGGATCAGCACTTCGTAAAATTCGTCTCTCTGGAGTGGAAGAAGCACGGGAACTCGGCAGGAGGCGCACCGCAGGTGCACAGAACCCGGAACTACCCGCGAACCGCTCGGTTGCGAGAGATTGTAGAGTACCTGCACAAAATTCGCGATTAAAAATTCATTTTACGGACTGGAGCTTGTTGTAAAATGGTCACCTGCAGTCCGGAGAATTGCAGGAAGCCTCCGTCAAGGTCACTCGTCTCATTCACCACCAGGTTGCGCACATTGTGCTCCAAAACCTCCAGAATGTCGCTGCCATTCAACTGCACCCTCATGATGATGTTACCGAAGGGCAGCACCGACAGAACATCACCTAGGGTTATCTGTCCGCAAGAAGTCATCGTGAAATATTGTCATAAACCCTCGAAATCGAGTGATAATACCAGTTAATCGTATTTTAAGGGATTAAAAACGTACTTTGCGGCCTTCGGACTTTTCAATCGACGCTCGGATTGATCCGCTGTTGAACATGGCTACTGCTGCGTCAGTCCAACCATTTGTGCCTCCATATTGCCGTGCATTCTGTTCCAAAAATTAACAGCTTTCTCGTATTTGAGTACAATAAAAGAAATTCGTGTCACGACATTATGATGTGGTAAATATATATGTATATTTTTTATTAATGTTCTGATAACTCAGTAAATAAGCGAGATAATAAAAAATTTTATAGGAGTCAAATAAAATAAAGTTAAATTCTTGACAAAAAATATAGGACAATTTTTTTCAATATTTTTCATTGTTTCTGAGATAATTTGAAAAAGATAAATTTTCGAAAATCAATAATATCTCAAAAACGATGAAAGATACAAAAAAAAAAAAAATACCCGACCTTTTTTGTAGGAAATTTGACCTTCTATCATTTATGTAGTATAAAATTTTTCATTATTTTGCTTAATTATCAAGTTATCGCGAAAAATCCGACAGAAATCATAAAAAGAGTCAAATTTCCAACAGGTTTACGTTAGAAAATTCCTTAAAAAAATTTTTATCTCAATAAAAAGTTTTAAAACTCATTCTAGATCGGTTTTAATACTTTTTAAACATTCAAAAAAAAAGTTTACCCGATTAAAAACAAACGTTTTTTTGCTGTTTACTTACGTAATCGATGATGGCATCGGTGATAAAGTTGCCCAAATTGCACTCGGCCCGTCGACAGTGCTTGCTGTCGCCATCCAGGAGGACTCTAGTCGTGCCAACGACCGTTGTCGTGAGGTTGACAATGGCCGGCCGCCATTTGTCGAGCTCTGCCAGCATCGCGGGATCCTCTGGGATGCTGCTGTCGACGAGAATGGGATTGCCCTCGATGTGCCGCACTTCGCCTGCGCCGTCAAAGTCCACCGTGAGATTGCCCAGGTACTTGGTGTAGGCGTAAGCTTGCACGACGTAGACGCGACGCCCACTGGGTTGCCTCACCTCCGTGGGGTAGAGGCCCTCAGGCGCCTCCAGACTCGGCTGCTTCCCCGTGTACAGGAAAGTGTTGGTGTGACCGCCGATCACCAGGTCGAGTCCTTCGACCTCCGCCGCGATTTTCTTGTCTGTCGCAAAGCCCGAGTGACCCACGGCGATCAAGATGTTCACTCCGTCGGCCTGGAGGCGCTTCACCTCCTTCGAAACGGCCTCCACCTCGTCGAGGAACTGAACTTCGCCGGGGACTGCGATCACTCGCGTTTCTGGGGTCAGGTAGCCGATTATTCCGACTTTCCGACCCGCCACATTGAGGATTACGCTTTTTTGAAGGTTTGTTGAGGCCAGTGCGGGCTCCTTGGTGAGGTCTAGGTTGGCTGTCACCACGGGGAAGGTCGTGGCGTTGAGAAATGGCGCCAAACCCGCCGGTCCGTCGTCAAATTCGTGATTGCCCAACGACTGTGGAGGTTTTTTTTAGTAAATATGTGATATCATGACACGGCCAATACCAGTATATGTTCAACAAAAGTCTTAAAACTGAAAATAACTGAGTATTGAAACGTTTAGTTGAGAAAAAAAAAATTTTTTTTTTGCCAAATTTTTTGAGGGATTTTCTAGCGATTTTTGTGATTTTTTTAGTTTTTTGCTGATAACTTGATAACAAAGCGAGATAGCGGAAAATGTTATAGAACTTAAATGATTTAGCATTAAATTTTCTACAAAAAATGTCAAATAAATTTTTTTTTATCTCTCTTAATTTTTGAGATATTTTGAATTTTTTAAAATTTTGGTTTTTTAAAATATCTCAAAAACTAATGAAAATATTGAAAATTAGTATTCTACATTTTTTGTGGCATATTAAATTTCTAATCATTTGACTCTTGTAAGATTTTTCAGTATCTTACGTGGTTATCGAGTTATCAGCAAAAAACCAAAAAAATGAAGATCTCATAAGGGGTACACACCCCTGTCGAAAATTTATCGAAAAAAAAAATTTTTTTTTTCCATAAAAAACCTCAAAATTCATTGTTAAAGCACATTTCGATATTTTTCGAATGAAATATCTCATTTGACATCCGTTTTTCGAAAACAACAAAAATTCCAATTTTAAAAAAATTCTTGTTTTTTAAAAATATCTTATAAACCATGCAAAATACAGAAAAAATGTATTCAACATTTTTTGTAGAAAATTAAATTCCCCATCATTTTATATCAATAACATTTTTCGCTATCTCCCCAATTTACCGATTTATCAAAGCATTAACGGAAAAAAAA
>MVJL01001032.1:0-11579 GCA_002156465.1 Macrocentrus cingulum | reverse complement strand
TGAAGCTAGAAGCTATAATTTAACAAAAGCGGCGATGAAACAGAATCAGGGAGAAGAAGCAAAAGAGCAAGAGCCAGAAAATGGCGAAACAGACGAAAAGCTTGGATCTATAGAGATGGGAGACGAAGAGCCGGAAGATGTGGAAACTGGAGAGGACGAAGACACAAATTGATGACTATCTTTCTTCGATAAATATAGTAATATATCAAATAAAAATAGTAATATGTAAGAAATGACAAATGATATTTTAATCACGTGCAGAAGGAAAGTATTCTTTGAATGTAGCTATTATGAAATCGTAACGACCGAATAGCCGAAATGATACTAGAAAGAGAAGAGTCAACTTAAAAAGTGCACAGTTAGGAAAGTATTCTTTGAATGTAGCTATTATGAAATCGTAACGACCGAATAGCCGAAATGATACTAGAAAGAGAAGAGTCAACTTAAAAAGTGCACAGTAAAAATATTATATCGTGTAAAATATCCCTAGGCCCGAAAATTTCACAGGTAAGTAATTGAATTGAATAATAATACTGATGGTTTTCAGATCTCTATTTGAAAATGTCGGGTGAGTTTTTTTTCATGAAGTTTTTGCTCGAAAAATTTCAAAGGTAAATAACAATTAAATTTACGAATAACATTTTTCAATCTCTTCTAAATAATGTCCGGTTTGATGTACTTTAAATAATGTTTTGCTCTAAAATTGTTTTAGATAAGTAGCAATTATTTTTACATACAACAATTTTTACGACTTGACAAAACAACGCCTATTTTTGAAGTGAAACTTCTTATGGCGTGTTGGGTACACAAAAAGGACTTTGCTGGGATAGCGTCTAAAATGGGAAATCGCGTCAGATTTTCGCATCATGTTTCGCCAATCTTCGGCTCGGCAGCCGAAGACTGCCGAAGATTGGAAGTGGAAGAGAGAGGGCGACACGTTCGGCGCTCGAGCCGAATGAGCCCGAAGAGTAAAAGGCCAAGCGTCCGAATGAGCCTCTCTTGCCGAAGATTGGAAGTGGAAGAGAGAGGGCGACACGTTCGGCGCTCGAGCCGAATGAGCCCGAAGAGTAAAAGGCCAAGCGTCCGAATGAGCCTCTCACTCTCTCTCGCACTCGGTTGTACGGCGCGCATTCGAGTATGTTCGGACTACCGAATGTAGTCAGAGGCGTCAGCTGTTCGCTGAGATAATAATACATATATACCTCTACAAACAGCTGTGTACGGCGCGCATTCGAGTATGTTCGGACTACCGAATGTAGTCAGAGGCGTCAGCTGTTCGCTGAGATAATAATACATATATACCTCTACAAACAGCTGTGTATATATATATATATTATGTTCGGACTACCGAATGTAGTCAGAGGCGTCAGCTGTTCGCTGAGATAATAATACATATATACCTCTACAAACAGCTGTGTATATATATATATACTCTATTATTATATCTTACGCTTTGTAGATACTATTGATTTACATTCGGTAAACAATTTTTTCACGTTTCTTCATATATCAAATCATTCATAATAGCCGGTCAAAACTCTTTGTAGATACTATTGATTTACATTCGGTAAACAATTTTTTCACGTTTCTTCATATATCAAATCATTCATAATAGCCGGTCAAAACATTGTAATCATGAAATGGTTACAGTCTAAAGCATTGCCTCAAAAATCATAATGAAATCGCGATTTTGGTTATAACATATCTCCGTTTTTGATTCACCATCAACATTTTATTTAATTTTCAAATTGCAATTAATTATCGAGTGAAAAATTTTTAGGTATGTGAAAATCTTCAAGCTGAAAATACTGACTATCGTGATAATTATTTTCCTTAAATAATCTCGAAATAATTTTTCATATTATATCCGTTGAAGTTTTATCTCCGTAAGTATAGAATAATAATATCTTCCATTAAAAATTAATCGCGATTTTGGTTATAACATATCTCCGTTTTTGATTCACCATCAACATTTTTTTTAACTTTCAAATTGCAATTAATTATCGAGTGAAAAATTTTTAGGTATGTGAAAATCTTCAAGCTAAAAATACTGACTATCGTGATAATTATTTTCTTTTTTTCAAATTGCAATTAATTATCGAGTGAAAAATTTTTAGGTATGTGAAAATCTTCAAGCTAAAAATACTGACTATCGTGATAATTATTTTCTTTAAATAATCTCGAAATAATTTTTCATATTATATCCGTTGAAGTTTTATCTCCGTAAGTATAGAATAATAATATCTTCCATTAAAAATCGACTTTTTTAAATAATCTCGAAATAATTTTTCATATTATATCCGTTGAAGTTTTATCTCCGTAAGTATAGAATAATAATATCTTCCATTAAAAATCGACTTTTTAACGGTAAGAATTCAACGTCGGAAGTTTCACCTCTGTATTGTGGTTGGGTTGTGTGCACACTAATTTTTTATATATCTTCCATTAAAAATCGACTTTTTAACGGTAAGAATTCAACGTCGGAAGTTTCACCTCTGTATTGTGGTTGGGTTGTGTGCACACTAATTTTTTACATAATAAATTTCTCCCTCTAAAATCTCGCCAGGTAAATAACAATAAAAATGTCGAACACTAATTTTTAAAAATTTGATTTTCAATTTTTAGTTTCATTTTTTAATAATAAACGTTGGGTTGTGTGCACACTAATTTTTTAGATAATAAATTTCTCCCTCTAAAATCTCGCCAGGTAAATATCAATAAAAATGTCGAACACTAATTTTTAAAAATTTGATTTTCAATTTTTAGTTTCATTTTTTAATAATAAACGTCAGCCCGAAAATTTTGCCCCGATAATCAATAAAAATGTCGAACACTAATTTTTAAAAATTTGATTTTCAATTTTTAGTTTCATTTTTTAATAATAAACGTCAGCCCGAAAATTTTGCCCCGATAAACAGCAATAAAAATGTTGAATAATAGCTTCTAAGATTTTTTTAAACAATTTCTAATTTGGTTTTTCAATAACAAATTTTTGAATTCGAAACTCTGATAGGTAAATAACAATAAAAATTTCGAATAATAATTTCTAAAACTTCTATTTTAATTTATAGTATGATTTTTTAATAATGAATTTTTCACTCTGAAATTTCGCTCCCCTAAGAAATCTAAAACTTCTATTTTAATTTATAGTATGATTTTTTAATAATGAATTTTTCACTCTGAAATTTCGCTCCCCTAAGAAATACAAAAATAATTCACGACCGTACTTGAAATACATCTTTATATGAACTGTAGAGGCATCTATTATCAAATTTTAATACTAATTTCTTTTTCTACTTACCATCTATAATTCACGACCGTACTTGAAATACATCTTTATATGAACTGTAGAGGCATCTATTATCAAATTTTAATACTAATTTCTTTTTCTACTTACCATCGTACTCGATAATAGTAGAGCATCCGCAGGATGGGGTGAATATCTATATCTCATAAAAACACATCAAATTGACCGTACTTGAAATACATCTTTATATGAACTGTAGAGGCATCTATTATCAAATTTAAATACTAATTTCTTTTTCTACTTACCATCGTACTCGATAATAGTAGAGCATCCGCAGGATGGGGTGAATATCTATATCTCATAAAAACACATCATAATACTAATTTCTTTTTCTACTTACCATCGTACTCGATAATAGTAGAGCATCCGCAGGATGGGGTGAATATCTATATCTCATAAAAACACATCAAATCACGGCTTTATATTATTAAAAAAAAAAAACTTCCCGACCGTGGGTGGTGATCAATAGTGTATAAACTGTTATTATATATTATAATCTATCAAAAAATATATATAACTTAAGAAAAAACTAAATTTATATGTACAGTGGAATTGGTGATCAATAGTGTATAAACTGTTATTATATATTATAATCTATCAAAAAATATATATAACTTAAGAAAAAACTAAATTTATATGTACAGTGGAATATAGTGGAATTTGTTCAAAATCCACCGTCGTCCACCGTAGGCAGTTACGGCAGGGATAATCCTTTATGGGAAGAGGCAGTAGAAGTCTTCGATTCTATATATTATAATCTATCAAAAAATATATATAACTTAAGAAAAAACTAAATTTATATGTACAGTGGAACATAGTGGAATTTGTTCAAAATCCACCGTCGTCCACCGTAGGCAGTTACGGCAGGGATAATCCTTTATGGGAAGAGGCAGTAGAAGTCTTCGATTCGTATAGTGGAATTTGTTCAAAATCCACCGTCGTCCACCGTAGGCAGTTACGGCAGGGATAATCCTTTATGGGAAGAGGCAGTAGAAGTCTTCGATTCGAGTCTGAGCATGATAACGGATTACTCCGTCGTCCACCGTAGGCAGTTACGGCAGGGATAATCCTTTATGGGAAGAGGCAGTAGAAGTCTTCGATTCGAGTCTGAGCATGATAACGGATTACCTTTATCAGTATATTATTTATAATCGTAACGGTAGTTCCGATCTTTCGATCTTTTGCATAGGGATAATGTACCAAAACGCTCAGCAAGCAAACGCAAGCGGTCAGTATATTATTTATAATCGTAACGGTAGTTCCGATCTTTCGATCTTTTGCATAGGGATAATGTACCAAAACGCTCAGCAAGCAAACGCAAGCGGTCGAAGAACGAATCGAATTGGTCGATACAACAATTTCCGATCTTTCGATCTTTTGCATAGGGATAATGTACCAAAACGCTCAGCAAGCAAACGCAAGCGGTCGAAGAACGAATCGAATTGGTCGATACAACAACAAAATGCCATTTTAGATGCCCTCGATGGTGTTCTTCGACTATCAAAGAAACAAGGGGAAGAAATGAGCCCTGTAGAGAAGACGTATAAAGATAGACGCACATACAGCTGCCTGATGATGCCCTCGATGGTGTTCTTCGACTATCAAAGAAACAAGGGGAAGAAATGAGCCCTGTAGAGAAGACGTATAAAGATAGACGCACATACAGCTGCCTGAAACTAAGATAGACCCACATCGTTTACGATGAGATTTGGCTGCAACATAAATTGCCTTGTGCGTACAAATTTCAATTTGCAAAAGTCAATGCTGGAGAAGATAAAGTTTACATCACAATTCGTGGACAGTTGATGCCCTCGATGGTGTTCTTCGACTATCAAAGAAACAAGGGGAAGAAATGAGCCCTGTAGAGAAGACGTATAAAGATAGACGCACATACAGCTGCCTGATACTAAGATAGACCCACATCGTTTACGATGAGATTTGGCTGCAACATAAATTGCCTTGTGCGTACAAATTTCAATTTGCAAAAGTCAATGCTGGATAGAAACAAGGGGAAGAAATGAGCCCTGTAGAGAAGACGTATAAAGATAGACGCACATACAGCTGCCTGAAACTAAGATAGACCCACATCGTTTACGATAAGATTTGGCTGCAACATAAATTGCCTTGTGCGTACAAATTTCAATTTGCAAAAGTCAATGCTGGAGAAGATAAAGTTTACATCACAATTCGTGGACAGTTAGATTTGGCTGCAACATAAATTGCCTTGTGCGTACAAATTTCAATTTGCAAAAGTCAATGCTGGAGAAGATAAAGTTTACATCACAATTCGTGGACAGTGTACGGAATGTAGTTCGCAAATTAATATTTTTCAAATACAAATGCCTGTCGACGAATCGAAAATAATATTTCACTTCTCGATGTAGGAAACGAAATTTTTCCTATATTTCAGCTCATTTCTCAGAAACATGACACTAATACACTTTTGTATTGTATAAATTAGTTCTTGCGTTCAGGTGCATCGCCACTCGAAATTTTTCCTATATTTCAGCTCATTTCTCAGAAACATGACACTAATACACTTTTGTATTGTATAAATTAGTTCTTGCGTTCAGGTGCATCGCCACCAAGGCAATTGGTAACAGATTTTTCGTTTGCATTGATAAACGCTAGATGTTGAGCATTCAACAAAATGAATCTCTCTTCTTACATCGACAAATGTTATCATCAGGCGACGTCGTCTTTGCCGGTTAAAGGTGAAATGTGTATTTTAAGGATCGATATTGCCCATCTGATCGGTCTTATGACACGATGGCCATGTATTAAGATTTCAAATCGATTCGTAAAAAATTTTTTTTTACGTTGCGTTGGACTACTTTTGTATTGTATAAATTAGTTCTTGCGTTCAGGTGCATCGCCACCAAGGCAATTGGTAACAGATTTTTCGTTTGCATTGATAAACGCTAGATGTTTAGCATTCAACAAAATGAATCTCTCTTCTTACATCGACAAATGTTATCATCAGGCGACGTCGTCTTTGCCGGTTAAAGGTGAAATGTGTGTTTTAAGGATCGATATTGCCCATCTGATCGGTCTTATGACACGATGGCCATGTATTAAGATTTCAAATCGATTCGTAAAAAATTTTTTTTTACGTTGCGTTGGACCCTATCGAAAACTGTGACTGTCAAGAATTTCACAGTAATCCTGAAGGATATATTAATTGTGTCAAATTGTGTCAAATTCGGAACTGAAAGATCTAACTAGTCCAGCGAACGCGCGCCGGTTGCTCGACTTTCCAAGCTGTTTAGCACTCAATTCAAGGCGTCACTCTCTTCCGAATACGCCTGAACGTGTCCAAATCTAGTCCAGCGAACGCGCGCCGGTTGCTCGACTTTCCAAGCTGTTTAGCACTCAATTCAAGGCGTCACTCTCTTCCGAATACGCCTGAACGTGTCCAAACCATGCTCGAATTTTCTCTCCAGTCGCTGCCACACGTCCAGATGTTAATGCCGGCTATCGATATTGCCCATCTGATCGGTCTTATGACACGATGGCCATGTATTAAGATTTCAAATCGATTCGTAAAAAATTTTTTTTTACGTTGCGTTGGACGCTATCGAAAACTGTGACTGTCAAGAATTTCACAGTAATTCTAAAGGATATATTAATTGTGTCAAATTCGGAACTGAAAGATCTAACTAGTCCAGCGAACGCGCGCCGGTTGCTCGACTTTCCAAGCTGTTTAGCACTCAAATCAAGGCGTCACTCTCTTCCGAATACGCCTGAACGTAGATCTAACTAGTCCAGCGAACGCGCGCCGGTTGCTCGACTTTCCAAGCTGTTTAGCACTCAAATCAAGGCGTCACTCTCTTCCGAATACGCCTGAACGTGTCCAAACCATGCTCGAATTTTCTCTCCAGTCGCTGCCACACGTCCAGATGTTAATGCCGGCTTCAAGGCGTCACTCTCTTCCGAATACGCCTGAACGTGTCCAAACCATGCTCGAATTTTCTCTCCAGTCGCTGCCACACGTCCAGATGTTAATGCCGGCGTTACTCGTACAGAAATTGGATTTCGTGCCAGAAATCCCTCATACCAGTGCCTACCTGGCACACCTTGAATTTATTTTCACGACCAATCTCGCTGGCTAAATTGGAGACCGAGTACAGCAGTTGTCGTTTGGTGATAGAAAATCCGGTCTCAGTATGTTAATTAATGCCGACCGGATCTGTGATCTGGTTGTAGGCAATATCTCGGGGGAAAATCAGGGAATTAAGCACACCACAGGATTAAACAAATAACGTTTGTTTTTATCACAGTGTGGCAAAGTGCCACTTGTATAGGTTGAAGGCCTCAAAAAATGTCCAGGCAATTAATTAAAGTTAATAACACTATTGTTGGTTGAATATAAATATTTGTGTGTGTTTACTGAGAAAAGCCCGAACACTATAATTATTCGAGAAATTAGCCGCGCACCTAAAGTTAATAACACTATTGTTGGTTGAATATAAATATTTGTGTGTGTTTACTGAGAAAAGCCCGAACACTATAATTATTCGAGAAATTAGCCGCGCACCGCTAATGAGCACCGTGGCTTGAGAAAGCCGAGTACTGTTTATAGATTTTAAGTGTTTATATTCACAGAACTCAATACGAAATAATTGTATAGTTAATTCCGCAAGTGAACTACGAATATTTAACACTGAGTACTGTTTATAGATTTTAAGTGTTTATATTCACAGAACTCAATACGAAATAATTGTATAGTTAATTCCGCAAGTGAACTACGAATATTTAACACAAGACAGATGGTCAATAACCGCTCGAGAAAACCGTGATTAACTTGGATTAGCAATTAGCACACGTTGACACCGAGAGAATTTTCCGTCGAAGATTACGCCATATTGCTCGGCCGACTTACCTCAGGTGGGCCGAACCGAGAGCCGCCGTATATTTGTGTGTGTTTACTGAGAAAAGCCCGAACACTATAATTATTCGAGAAATTAGCCGCGCACCGCTAATGAGCACCGTGGCTTGAGAAAGCCGAGTATTGTTTATAGATTTTAAGTGTTTATATTCACAGAACTCAATACGAAATAATTGTATAGTTAATTCCGCAAGTGAACTACGAATATTTAACACGAGACAGATGGTCAATAACCGCTCGAGAAAACCGTGATTAACTTGGATTACCAATTAGCACACGTTGACACCGAGAGAATTTTCCGTCGAAGATTACGCCATATTGCTCGGCCGACTTACCTCAGGTGGGCCGAACCGAGAGCCGCCTCAATTAGCACACGTTGACACCGAGAGAATTTTCCGTCGAAGATTACGCCATATTGCTCGGCCGACTTACCTCAGGTGGGCCGAACCGAGAGCCGCCGAGCGAGCTGGCCGAAGGCCCGGAAGCTGCTGCCCCATCATGGTGCTCGCGCGCCAACAAGTAAGCAGTTTCACCCATTTTACAAGTGGAGCCTCTTCTCCTGTAGTAAAGACAGTGGGAGCACCTGTTCGGTTTTGTTTAGTGTATTTATTTTTTATTTTATCTTGAAGAGTTTTGCGAGGAATACATTTTCGCTGCTCAATATATACTACGGTGCTTCGTTTGAAACATTTTTGTTTAGTGTATTTATTTTTTATTTTATCTTGAAGAGTTTTGCGAGGAATACATTTTCGCTGCTCAATATATACTACGGTGCTTCGTTTGAAACACCATTTTCTGTGTCTTAGCTCCACTGACGAAATATTATTCTAGATAAAAAAAAAAAAAATTCTAACCTTTTTGTTTAGTGTATTTATTTTTTATTTTATCTTGAAGAGTTTTGCGAGGAATACATTTTCGCTGCTCAATATATACTACGGTGCTTCGTTTGAAACAACATTTTCTGTGTCTTAGCTCCACTGACGAAATATTATTCTAGATAAAAAAAAAAAAATGCTCAATATATACTACGGTGCTTCGTTTGAAACAACATTTTCTGTGTCTTAGCTCCACTGACGAAATATTATTCTAGATAAAAAAAAAAAAATTCTAACCAAGGCTGAGCTCTTAATTTCAATTCTCAATACTCGCTAATTGTAAAAAAAAAAAAATTCTAACCAAGGCTGAGCTCTTAATTTCAATTCTCAATACTCGCTAATTGTATTGGAAATTTTTCCATTGAATTAACCTATGAAAATTAATGTTTTTTGTTCAATCATCTATAACATCGCGATATATCACACTACTAAGATTGCCATCGACGAAAGTCGTAGAGAAATACATCCTCTTTGAAAGCATTTATAGCTAATTGATCCATCTTGCGAATACAATATTAAAATTTGATTTTCGCTCTCGTAGAGAAATACATCCTCTTTGAAAGCATTTATAGCTAATTGATCCATCTTGCGAATACAATATTAAAATTTGATTTTCGCTCAAAAGTAATGGATTTATGAGTTTTCTTCTGAAACTACTCACTTTTCTGCAAAATTGTAGAAGTCATATTTTTTGAAAAATATCCAATTAATCACATTAAAGTAATGGATTTATGAGTTTTCTTCTGAAACTACTCACTTTTCTGCAAAATTGTAGAAGTCATATTTTTTGAAAAATATCCAATTAATCACATGAAAATTTAAAAAAACTTTATTTTATAAAAATGTTTCTACCTTTCGAAATTTTCCCGCTCTGATAATTTTTCATTGAAAAATATCCAATTAATCACATGAAAATTTAAAAAAACTTTATTTTATAAAAATGTTTCTACCTTTCGAAATTTTCCCGCTCTGATAATTTTTCAAAAATAATGAGGATATTGTACAATAAAAAGTATATAAAACTTCCCAAGTTAATAAGACTTTCTAAACACCAACTGACGCTATTTTGCACGGAACATCGCTGGATGACTGGTATAATGTGTACAATAAAAAGTATATAAAACTTCCCAAGTTAATAAGACTTTCTAAACACCAACTGACGCTATTTTGCACGGAACATCGCTGGATGACTGGTATAATGTGTAACGAGTGCCCCGGGGACGTGAAATTGTCCAGCAAAGTTTATCAAAGATTCTATCGTAAAATAACTTACCGTCGGGCGCCAGACTATTTGTTAGCGTGAAATTGTCCAGCAAAGTTTATCAAAGATTCTATCGTAAAATAACTTACCGTCGGGCGCCAGACTATTTGTTAGCGGAAAATAGCCAAAACCGCGGAAGTTTTCGCGTTACCACGTTAGACTAAAAGTAAATATGCGATAATAAAATTAAGGAATACGCAAGTGGTTTGATAAGATATGCGAATTAATCTCCAATCTGTCTAAATCTTAGTTTATTCAATAACAATCAGACGACGGTGCGGATTATTTTTGGGGAGTTTAAAGAGTAACATTATACAAAATTTTCAATTATTTACAAGACATAGAATATAAATAAGTAACCAGAGAAACAGTGGAAACGACAAACGTGAGTGAAATTCTTCAAAACATAGTGCAATGAGCAAAATTTAGTGCAACAACTGGTGACAATTTAAATAAATAAATATATAAACGAAAAATAATAGAAAAAGTACATTTTGGAGACAATTTGAATAAAGTTCATAAATCGATCAATCAAGATTTAAATAAACAGATATAAATTGATGTGTTTTTGTAAAAAATAATAATGAAATAAACTGAAAAATTGTACACAACTCCGAGGGAGAGTGACATAATTAAACAAGTGCGATTTAGAGACAAAATTATGTGAAATTTGTAAATAAACTTATCGAGAATCATACAAACATGGACAGATGAGTGAAATTTTGTGGAAAATCAACTAATAAATTAAAAATAACCCCAAGAATTAAAGGGAATAGTGCGACAATAGCCCAACACGGAAGGGGACCCCAATTACGACGCGATTGTCCAGTCAAGGTGAGAAGAGATCGATGAAAAGGTCTTCGACTCGAGATAAGAATACTACATCATGAAAATTCTATAAATGTAAAAAAATAAATAAGAGGAAGCAAGTGACAGATGAGATGGGAAGTTCAACGGCCACCATATCAACGGTAACCTGAGTTGTCAACACCAAGGTAAATGACTACTAGATACAGAACTGACCTATATATTCATCGTTTCGCATGTGAAACGTGCATTCATCGATCGGTAACCTGAGTTGTCAACACCAAGGTAAATGACTACTAGATACAGAACTGACCTATATATTCATCGTTTCGCATGTGAAACGTGCATTCATCGATAAACAAAAAAGAAAAAAAAAAGAAAAAAAAATTGGACCAGAAGCCCTAGAAATAAAGGGCCTCTGAGGGTGTATTTTTGCTGTTT
>MVJL01001024.1:0-38882 GCA_002156465.1 Macrocentrus cingulum | reverse complement strand
ATAGTTGAAAATGATTGGAGGACCTATCCACACGCTATGGACAGTCGAATATGAAAGCAGAATTTTTTTTATTGATTTTAATTCATTTTCTATTCTTTAGGGGTGTTCCACCCGCGTGGAATTTTGATATTTTTTTAAAAATTTAAATAAATACTTATAAATGATTAGAGGACGTTTCTACACACCGTAGAAAAACGAATCCGGTGGCAGATGTTTTTTATATTTATTTTCATTGATTTTCTATTTTTCAGGGTCGTACTGCCTGCCGTGGAATTTAATAATTTATTAATTATGCCGATAAATATATAAAAAAATGATTGGTGGACCTGTCTACACGCTGTAGAACGTCGAATAACATGGCACAAATTTTTATAATTATTTTAATTAATTTCCGGTTTTCTAGGGGTCATCCGCCGGTGTGGAATTGCTTTGCTCCGTGATATTTTAATTAATTTCCGGTTTTCTAGGGGTCATCCGCCGGTGTGGAATTGCTTTGCTCCGTGAAAAACAGTCTCAAAACGCTTTATCACTGTTTTCCAACCCTAAATTTTTTTTGTATATACTCTAAGTTTAAAGTATTACGTCTGCATGTACTATACTTTTCCTACACCGGTATGCTATCAAAGACAATGTTAACTACATAAATATCGAATTTTTTTCAATAGTTTAAAGTATTACGTCTGCATGTACTATACTTTTCCTACACCGGTATGCTATCAAAGACAATGTTAACTACATAAATATCGAATTTTTTTCAACTTTAGAATAGCTTCAACTAGCGTTAGCACGTAACATCAACACTGATGTGAACAGAGCGCCGAATTTATCCCTAACTGTGTACGACTTTGCTTATTTTTAATCGTTGAATCCCCCAAATAGGGACTCCAGGACTTGATTCTGATGTGAACAGAGCGCCGAATTTATCCCTAACTGTGTACGACTTTGCTTATTTTTAATCGTTGAATCCCCCAAATAGGGACTCCAGGACTTGATAGTGTCATGCCGTATCGGTCTGGTAGTAAAAGAAATGCTCAACAATAAATATATATCTCACTCACCAACGATGAATCTGCAACTCCCGGTGGGTACTGCTCCTGCTGCTGCTGTTGTTGCTTTTGGTGCTGCTAGCTCTGTTGTGATATCTTGTATTCGATGAGTCCGGGATCCTTCGAATCATGACCTTAATAATCAAAACAATTCCTTTCAGTTAACGTTTTCTCACTTGCAACAGTTAAAATAAAATGTTACTGAATAAAAACTATAACCTCAAAATATGCTTTCAAATCTTACCATTGTAATCTGATTTCCTCACATGTAAAGGGCGTACAACTCAAATCATGTGCCGTCGAATAATTGATTGAGGTCTTTCTATCAACATTAATCCTCCAAAACCATTCAATTTCGCGGATATTTTCACTTATCTGCTATGGATTTGCCGTCGTGCGTTTGTACGAGACAGAGAGAGACAGACTAATATCGATTTTACACAATGATGGCGTCGATCAGCTGTTCTATAGGTGGAATCCAACTTTTGGCGGGCTTTTTCAATTTTATTATTTTTCTTGTCTGAAAATGCGGCATATTCATTCATTGTTAATTCAATTGTCAATCCCTATATAGTAATAAACAACAAGTTGACTCAATATTTCCTCTTTCGATGTCTTAATGGAAGGACGATGAACTACGATTTATTCAAGTACACGGCGTACACGGTATACCGTGGGGGTCCGAATAGACACAGTCATGTTTTTCCGATATATTTCGCTAACGCACGAGTGGCGCTACATTTCAATGGAATAATTTTTAGCGGTCATCTATCCAACTAATCAGCCAGTGTTAAATTTTAACGCAGCGTTAAAATAACGCACCATGTGTAAGTCCAGCCTGAAAATACAATGTATACATCCAAGTGCGCTGTATGTATGTAGTAGCTATAGCGTATAGCCTTTCGGAACACTGGATTCTGGATAAATTTCGCGCAGTTTATCCACTCTTTTTTGTCTTATAACAACGGGCTTTTTAAGCCCTACACCATCGTTGAAAATAGTAAGAAATAGATTATAATAATAAAAAAAAAAATATTACCCAAACCATTCCCCGCACACTCTTTATTTTTAACACAACGACATGATACGGCTCTACATTATATTTATCTGCTAACCTGTATTTCTCACTGCGGCTTACTTGTTCTGCTAGATTTATTATATACATACTTGCTATCCGGCATTCGTGTTGTTTATGGTCGTCCGTCCAGAACACTACATCTTCTGAGGTAAACACATTATATTCCTTTGCTTAAGATAGAATATTTCATATAAAAGCATCCATGAAAATTCATCATAGCTTTGATTATTCATACCTTTGATTATTTAACGTGCATTAAGAGCTCAAAATTCAAGAGACACAGCCATGCCACCACTGCCAAAATACCGAAAAGCAAAACGACCAACTGTTTTGGTCAACATACGATCGCAACGTTCGAGAAAATCGCTTGTCAGCAAGTCTCGAAGTGCAAGTAAGTTAATTTACCATCTACAATCAATAACAATTTCAACAATAATTATTTGTATTTTCCAGTTTGTGAGCAACTAAAGGCAAACAATATTGCTTTGGCCAAAGCTCTTTCTAAAGAAAAGCAAGAGAGCCATTACTTATTCACCCAAAATGTCCACCTTACAAGTCAGCTTCAGGAACGAGATACGTCTATCAACCAACGGGATGCAGCCATGCGAAATATCCTGAAAAACTCTTCGGAACTCCTAGCATACCTAGTTGAGTCGACAGATCGTGTGACAAGAACAATTGGCGCGTGTCAGCAGTTTGTAGGCATCCACAGGGTGCCTGCAACACCAAGTCCATCCGCAAATTCAGCAGCACGACGAGAATCTGCTCGACGATCGACTGTAAAATCACCAGCTCGAGGTGTTGTGCAGCCCATGGTAAGTGGTCACACGATCACCAAACCGGTAATCAACCTGAGCCGGATAAATGCACCACGAATTCGCACATCGCCCAACCTCAGCGACATCGAGGAGACTTTGTCATCGCCGGAGAGTGGCCAGAATCGCACTGAAGCCACGAGTAACCTCAGAATCGTCAGCTCGATTCGAAACCCACCGAATATGCTGACGCGGCGCGTGGAGGGCTTATTGCCAGAGCGAATACGCTTGACCTCACCACGAATTTCCGACGAAACTGAGCGAATATCTGATCGACGCAGTCGGCGATTGTCGGACCGACACAGTGGTCGTCACTTGCGAAAACTCTCGCGAAACAGTGATCTTCAAATGTCGCCAAACCAGTCTAGACTGAGTAATGGAGATACCTCGCGATCACCAAGGAGTTCTGAGGGTTTGCACGACATACGTAACCCACGAGTTGCGCTGGAAGACGTGTCAAAGCTCTTGCGAAAATCTCAGTCACTCAACGTAAAGATTTTATTGGAAGCCAGTGATTTGGAGCAAAATAACAGCAACGTTCAAACAGCGCAAAAACGGTGTAATGCACCTGCAGAGGAAACTCAGGAGCAAGATCTGGCAGCTTGTAGTACACCTATGGCCGATGATGAGTCTCCGACGTACAACTTTGATCCACGAGTAAAAGAGATGAAAAAAGCAAAACGACCGGAAGACCCGCTGGAAGGGCCGAGTTGGGCATACGATAATTCCGAATGTGTCGATTCTCAGACAAGATTCAACTTCACTGCAGATACTTCACTACTTTCCGACGTCAATTCTCCAGCGGGCACGTCCAATTCATCTGTGCGGTTGGAAACTACAGCTGCGACACTGTCGCGCAAGTCTCGGCGAAAAAATAACGCATCGACATGGAAGAGAAACTCGTATCAACGCAGTCCTCCATCCAGCGAAGATGATGAGGCCAACGATGATGAGAGGTGTCAAAATCTGAGTCAACTGCTGAATGGTTACAACACTTCAAACAGTCCCTGTAATCCACCAGATCTTACGCGACTACCGGAACATGTAACTCGACGCCGAGGCCAACCGCCAATGGTTGATGATGACTTGACGCTACTTCTCAATCGACAAATGCAGGTGCAGCCCGAGCCCTTTGAAATGAGCGATCTGGAGTTGCCAAACTTGGAGATGCCCCTGGTAAACCCTGCAGTCATCGAACCTGAGCCTGAAATAACTACAACCGTGAGAATGCTCACTCAAACTATTCATCGAATGCCTTCCATGTGCGTGGGTAATATGTCTGTAATGGGAGACAAATCGTCTGTATTGTGCCCTGACATTGGTGACTCTGTCCGCTTCTCAACGGAGACTGAAGATGACGTTATTCAGGAGCCAGGTGAAGATGAAACTGCGAAATTCTCGAAAACATTGCTGAAGAGAAAACGAGCTGCAAGAAACAGACTAGAGTCGACGTCTAGTGAGTCGGAATCTTCGGCTTCTCCGAAAAAAATACCGGCTCAGAATAATGTCACTCGTAGGAGAGATCCAAGTTCAGCAAAAGTCGTGCTGGAAAAATTAGAGTCCAGCACCCCACCGAGAAAATCATCACAAAGCTCTCGAGCAGGATCTAACGCCAACCAACATTCGTAAGTTGAAATTTTTTATCCTTCACGTAGAAAAAAAAATTGGGATTAGCATGTTGCCGGCCTGTTTTTAGATTTTCTATGCAGTCAGATGTACACAGTGACTCTGAAAATAGCAACGCGAGCAGCAAAGTATCAACTCGGCCGAGACGAAATAAAGCGCCAGCCAATTTGGCTGAGCCTAAACTAAACACCAAACTGCGCCGATAATAAGCTTCACCATGTTCAGAGAGGTAGACAACAACATTTTCATTCAGTTTTTTTTCTGTCTCATATAAAAAGTACAATTTAATCGCATATAATCATATGTTGCTATCGCGCGTGGCGATAATTAAAACTGCCTATTTAAATGCTTACTAAAGATTCAGCGGGGAAAGTTTCCTAAAACTTTAGTGAGCATTAAAATAGCAGTTTTTTTTTTGGTAAATTAGTTGGATATAGAGTACATAATTAAGCTGTTTTGTTTGCGATTCTTAAGAGTAAGGCCTGAGTATGATTATTCGCCTCAGAAAAACTCTGACTACCGTAAAAAAAATTTTTTTTCACTAAAGCAACTTACCAACTTAAAAAAAAAAGGAAAAAAATGCTATCCAAGGAGATCCTGAAACATCAAACTAGTTTGCTCAGAATAGTGGGTGTAAGAAAAATTTTAATTTCATGCTTTCAATGTCACAATAGTTGAATTGTAATATAAATTTTGCAAAAGTTGAATATAGTAAAACTGTCTTAAAATATTTTTCTGATTATTAAAACTTTAGTCAATAAAGTACTTTATTCACATGATTATGCCTACTACACCAACTACTCGAGAAATTGTCAATATAAAAAATTTTTGAATTAAAAAACAAACACATCACACAGAATAGAGACATTCCCAAGACATTGCGTCTATACATCTGACTTTTCTGTAGTGGACACGGGCACCCAGCGCTTAGTTGTATTAGAATAAGTAGTTTGATTAACAACAATTAAGGACACAGGCGATATCCTCACACTTTTTGACGTAGCCAAGCCACTAGCCGTGATGAAACCGACATCAGAAGATGAATTGCTCCTCCTAAAATCTGAGAATCGATTTATCCTCTCAATTTTCGCTATGCTGGCTACTTTTGGTCGGTCGTTACC
Source organism: Macrocentrus cingulum (assembly GCA_002156465.1). NCBI lineage: Eukaryota > Metazoa > Arthropoda > Insecta > Hymenoptera > Braconidae > Macrocentrus > Macrocentrus cingulum. The sequence continues at coordinate 33,196 of MVJL01001024.1, read as the reverse complement.
AGCCTCTCCGTGTAATTTGGCGTTTAATTTCTTAGTAATATAATATTGTCCACTGCTCTGATCCCTAGAAAATCGTGGGGAGAACTCTACCGAGTTATTCCCAACTGCAGAAAACGGTCTGTATCGTGAGTTTAATCGAAAACTCGATGATTTAATGCTCGTTTGATTTTTCAGACTACCAGTTCTAAAAGTAACCGGAGCCAATTGATCTCGCTCTCGAGGGACATTATCAACTCTGCGTATTTTACCGTGAGCTAAACTCAAATACGTTGTTCCATTGAAGTGTTTATTGCGCTCCAGCGTCGAAGAATTGTTTGTCATTCGGTTGGCAATGTCATTTGCAAGGGCAACAGAGTCTGTACCATTTGGCGGGCCTTCACCATGCAAAAAAGTCATGGGCCAGTGTCTGCTTCGATAGTCATCATCGTCCAGCATCACGTATGACGATTTAGTGTGAGAAATCGGCGGTCTCGCGGGTCTAGGATTCAAGTAATACGGAAAATATTTCTCACTGCAGGGTCTCCACTGGTCCTCCGAGGCTCCAACGTAACACCAAGGATATTTGTAGCCCTGTGAGAAGCCGCAGTGGTGACTGGGTTCGCAGCAGTACTCCCAGGCGCCTGCCTCCGCGCCCTCGGGTTCACATGACCAAAAACCCATCACGGGATTGCGCTCGCACGCTGTGCCTCGTCTGCAGGGACGGCCGCTGACAGTGAAACGTCCAAAGACCGACATTTCATGCGGAATAATTGGAAAGAGGAATTTCTCATGGAAATCATCGTCGTAATTGGGATTTCCGAGCGGCGTGTTCGGCTTATTTGGATCGGGGACGATGATTTCGTGGTAGTACGGATCATCCGGCCTGGCATAGGGCTTCGGAACCGTTGATTCCTGTCCATACGACGGTCGAAATGGCGGATGAGCTGGCGGCAGTCGGTCGTCCAACATAAAACACTTTGGTTCCAAGTCCTTCCACACGAACAGGGCATAATCATCGTCGTGAACGTAGTCCAGTCCTGGCCGGAGGTCTCTCGTGGGAATATCGCTGAGGTAGCAGTTTTCTCCGCGATGGTTATTGTCAATTCTGCGGGTTTAAACAACACAAAACTCAGTGAAAGTCGAGAAACTAAAATTGTAAATTTATACTCACTTGAAATTGTATCCCATACAGGGTGACATATCTTGCCGCCGCATCGCGGTGCATTTCTGTCGGCAGTCGGCCTCAGCATCGACCCTCATCGCCAGGATAATTGCGTAGGGCATGAGCTTGCAGGGCCTGTCGTAGCCAGCGTAACAGGATACTGTGGTCAGAGCGCGGGTAAAGGATTCCGTAAAAAAAAATCGGATTACGCAAGAAATATTACCGTCATCTGGCGGGGGACGTTTGCGATCTGGCGGGTGACTGGGCAGTGGTGGTGGTGGCGGCAGTGGGTGCTGAGGTTCACAACCACGGCCAAAGCTCCCACGCTCGTACATCTCCGCTCCGTCCATGTCCTGCATGCCGTGCGGGTCAATTTCCATCGTCGGCCAGTCACTCATGAAGCAATTAGGCACTCCGTGCACCGGATACGTCTCGTATCTTCGAGGAAAAAATGTAAATTTTATCATTCACTCAGCACTGGAAAAATTCGAACATTACCTGAAGACAAAGCTACGACAGGTGAAGTCTTGTGATGATACGCAATGCACCTGACACTCACCCATGCCTTCCACCCGCGTCGGCTTCTTCACTACGGTCGGTGGCATGGCAAACCCACTCCGAACCCGCCAAAAGCACTCTACAATTGTCGAAAATTCTCATTTTCAAACGGAAACAAATTTTTCTACTGGAATATTTCACTGTTTAATATCGTTTACAACTATACCATCGGGTGGACGTGGTCGTGGGGAGTTTGTCATCGGTCGCGGTTGAATGTTGCACCACTTGGGACTGCCCAGCATCGCGTAGATATCGTAATCCCGATTGGGCTCGAGATCAGTGTAAAAAACGAGATCATCAAAAATTGCATCGCTCTGAAGACAATTGTCTGCGGGTGATGTTGTGGTGAGACTGTATCTTTCCACAAAATCAGGTATTAAAAACACTATTGATATGAATTATTAGAAAAAATTCTTTACCTGTACGCAAAAGTCCGACAAGTGAATTCTTTTTGATTCTCACAAAGGCTCTCACACTGCTCGACATTTGCTGTGAGATAGCTCTTTCGAATAATCCCACGGGTGAGCTTAAAACCAGCAGCAGACCTCACCGAGCACTGGCTAGTTGGAGGATGAGGTTTAGGAGGGAGTGCCGGAGCGTACGAGTAGCCGTAGCCCGCGCCGTAGATGTCAGGATAAGAGTCGTGGGGGCCACTCGGTTTTGGAGGATACGGTCGAAGTTCAAAGTGATCTCTCGGCGGTGGTAAGTGTTTTGGCGGGCCCACGTGATGCGTGTGGTAGCCATGTGCATAAGAGTATCCGTAAGTGTCCCAACCCTCGTGTTTTGGCGGCTTGCGATCAGGAATGTACGGAGCTGCCACTTCATTCGTTTCTATTGAATAACAAGTTTAGTACTTATAATGATATTTCTGCTTTTTCCTCGCTACCAACCTGTATTTGGCAGATAGCTCACTCTCCGATGCGGGTATGAGGGCCAGCGATTTGTTGGTCGACCGTAGGAGTAACCGTTGCCATTGTGTTCCTCAAAACCGCCGATTTTAAACAGAGGGTAGTTTGGCCGCACGTGGCCGCGTGGTGGCTCTCGATCGTGGTAGAATCCGTCGTGTGGACGAGGTCGACCAGGAGGCTTCTGGTTCACTGGTGGATAGAAATCCTCCAGAGGTCGCACAGGAAGAGGTTTCACGTCTTCAGAATTCACCCATGGTTTTTCAGGGTTGAAAATCGATCCTGGCCGTCGATGATTCGGGTCAATTGGCTTTGGAATGTCCAGAGTGAGCTGAGTATTCTCCTGGAATGACCCTCCATACGGCGCAGGACTCGCGACCCATGGCAGACCAGGTGGTAGAGGTCGCGGTGCCAATGGTCCGTAGGAGCCTCGATGTTTCTCCGGAATCCAGTGTGGTCTACTGGATTGATAAGTCCACCAATTCATCGGATTTTGCGGTGGGTACCGTTGCGGTTTGACATTTGTACGTGAACATTTTCGCCAGTCACGTTCGTAAAAATCGTAGCGATGATCAAAAGCAAAGTCTCGATTTTTGTCCACACGATTTGGCGGCATTGACGTCAATTCACAAATACTTTTTCCCGACAATTGAGATCTGTAGACGATGAAAGTCAGATTTTATTTTGAGATTTACCGCAGAAAAATGATATGAGCTTCATGATGAAACTGTCAAGCGATATACGTTCAAAAAATTGCATCCGCAATGATGCAATGATGAATAAACAATGCACTCCACCTACAGCAGCATGCATGGCGCACATGATTACGAGTTAACCCAGATACGTCCCCGCCGAAGCGTGGATAATTTGACAAAATAAAGAAGAAATGCGTGCTATGTGTAAAAAGTAAGAAGAAACCCAACAAAACAAAAAAAAATCATGCAACAATTGAGGTAATTAATCCTACCTGTAATTAAAACCTTCACAGGTAAATCCACGTTCGTATTCGCACATTCTGTGGCAGTCCGGAAGTCGATCGCACTCCATTGCTCGCCTCACGTACGCATCAACGATTCGTCGGCCCTCAAATAGCCTCCGAAAGCAGGCTAAACAGAATGAAAAAAACCACTAAACTTTGAAAATTCTTTACTAACAATAATATTTTCTTGTGATAAAAATCCTCTGGAAGCTTACGATCATCACAATCAGCATCGTGCACTACAATAACTGTGTTCAAACACGTTGATCTTGATATGCATGCGGCAAGAAACGTTATCAGATACGGTTTCATCATAATTAACACTTTCATCTCGTTAAATCAACGCTAAAGATTGATTATCAAGCACGCAGATCAATGAGCCATAGAAGAGACATTCTAAAGCAGTCGATCAAGAAGGTCTTGAACAAGAAGACATGGCAGTAAGTATGAAGGATGGACATGCTACGCGAAATACTTGAAAAATGGAAGCGAAATTAGAGACTTGCATGGTTTTATATGGAAAAGTGAACGTTTCCGTGCGAATGGTGGGACGATCGTGTTGAACGTTGGGTGGGGCTGCTAAAGCAAGCCTTCCTAGTACTAATAACAATGATCATCATCATCAACAACACGTTTATTATCTCATTGTCGAGTCTTTTGTAGTTTATTTAAATTTTGTATCGTCTTCTCGAATTTTTTTTTTTGTAGTTTACTCACGTTTTAATTGATATGGGACGAAAAAATAAAGAAGAAAAAAATATATGGGACATGGTAAACCAAGGTGTTATTAATGAGGCTGGTGTCAGGTTTTAGAATATAACCTTGGAAATTCTCAGTTTACCCAATTATTTCAGGCAGACGTTTATATTCTTAAACGTTTCACTTCCTCTCGCTTTATGACCTTAGAACTTACGCACCAGCAGAAATATTTTTACATTCTTTTGTTTTTACGTGATAAACACACAAAATTCATCGGAAGATTTGTTAAAAATCAAGAAAACTATTATGAATTATCAGATAAATAACTGAAAGGATTGTCGTTATTTATAGAATTTAATTTTTGATGGGAGGATTAGTGACAGACATCGACTGGATATATTTATTTATTGATATTGTATAAATTTAGGATGGATAATTGAATGCTAATAATTATCGAGAAAGTGTCTCAGCTCTTTATACAGATGTTTGACTTAGCGTGAAGAAAATATGCGCGTAGATATAGGTGTAAAAATGAACATTTACATTGTTCATTAACGACGTAATGATGAGCGCAGTATTATTCTACGCTCACACGATCCACACCGGAAGCGAGGGGACTAGAGGGAAAAAAACGTGAAGAGTTTGGAAACCGTGTCAATGCCGTCGTTTTCCATCGCGATTTGTCGATTAGTCCGGTGCAAATGAACGGATGACGATGCCAACTCTGCATGCATTTCACTAATGTGACTCATGCAATTAATGCATGCATTCTACCAAATCCTTATCCGCTAATAAACGCTCCATAAACAATTATACCTATACCAAGAATTCATTCAAAGCCTATATTAGCATAACACACAAAAATCTATCAAGCTAGATCATAAAAAAACAATATAACTAGTTTTTTTTTTTAGTGTAAGTACAAAATTAAGACAGATTTTAGGTGATACGAGTAACTTGTTACTTCCTTTAGACCTTGATTCTCACCTTTTCCTTTACCCAGTCCATCAAGCTCATTCGTGTCGGCAGTAAAAAGCGACTGAGATTCTTTTCTTCCACTAGAACTGATAAAAATCTTAGATTAACATAACAATTAATAGAAGTAGATTCTCAAATTAATTTTTTTTATTTCCTCCTACCTCAGATCCCACCAAAGGCTGTCGAAATTGTGACTTTCAAGGCCTGCATATGGCCTGATATTGATTTTTTGTCCAAAGTCACTGTCCACCTCAATCGCTGATGGAAAATCATCGTCATCGAGAAAGGATTGTTCCTTAAAAACCGGTGAACTAATAGGATATTGATTAGGAAAACCTTGAGTAGGAATAATTTTCTTTCCAAACAGCTCAAAGCTATTTTTATCCTCGACCATCCTGTGTTCAGGGCCCCATTCCGGTATTTCTCCATTCTCAACGTCAAAAGATTCGACATAATCCCGAGGCAACTCCAGCGATGGTTTTAATTCCGGGAAATTATAAATATTTTTGTTTTCTTCTTCTGGGCCACGTTTATTTTGTGAAATATCGGAAATCCTGATTAGATCGTCATTGGCAGGATCTAGTGAAAAGATGGATGTACGAGAGCTATTTCGATTTCTCGTTTTAAAGCTTCCAAGAGTGTTAAGAATACTAGAATTACTGAATAATCCTCCACTAATATTTAACAAAGAACTGCGACTGTTTGCAGAGGGTTGGGTTTGATTTAAAGACACAGAAGACGAAGTATTCCTGCTGCGAAAATTACGACAACCAAATAGGGATACTTTGCCCTTTTGGTAAACGTCGTAATCATCATCTCGCAGGAGATCTTGACGCTGTGGATCAGCGGTGGTAAAAAGGCACGTTGCATTTCCTCGCAGACCAACTCTACCCAGTGACAAGTAGAAAAAAAGAAGATAATGAGCCCGGAATGAAGTTAGAAAATGAAGATATTCCTCTTCAATTGTTTTTCCCATAAAAATAACATATAACTTACCCGAAACTAAAAGCGCCGCAGGAAGTGCCGTTGGCCGAGCAAGCGGCTTCGCAATCCGAAACGGAGTTTGCTTGAGTTGTCCAGGTAACTGAAGAATCTGCCAGTCGCGATCCGATTGATAGTCGTCTGTAGCAATCTTATGAAGAGAAAATTCCTTCCATTTAATAGTCCTAATGACTTGTAAACATCAAATAAATGTGACAATTAAAATTTTACCATTAGGAGTAACGAGAAAGCGATTGTCAATATTCACAAGTTGGCAGGCACAGTGATGTAAACAAAGGATTAGAAATCCAGTAAAAACGATTGTTGGGAGTTTAGTGGCTTTACTTTGCGCCATCGAGTCTCTCAGATTCACACACGTCTTCATATTGTCTGCAGTCCAAGGTAAACATCACTCTGGCTCGCTCATATTACCGGAAACTCCACTAAAATTAAGTCTTCAACACTACAAGGCTGCATTATTTCTAACCTTCACTCATGTTCAAACAATCATAAAAACTCCCGTCCACTCGTGGCGCAAAATTTCAAACGCTGGACATTCGTTCTACTCGAAATTTCCAATTATACGTTTGTTTATTGAATGGATATTATCACTGTTTAAACTATGATTTTTAGTTATACTTTGGCGTGAAGGAACACACACGACGATTGTCTAGAACTGAGACCAACTGCTGGGATCGTGTAACTGTAACAGCGTTTTATACCATGGCAAAACCTCTTTCACATTCTGAACTCTGGATTGCGCTCTTTCAGTCATTGCCCGAGGAAATCAGCTCGTTTGGGAGCAATAAAGTAGACCTGGGTGGTCTAATATCCTCTAGTCATATCGTCACAATTGTCGTGATAATTCTGAGAAGCAATCGCGGGGCAAGAGGGTGCAGCAGCCGAGCTTTTTCACCTTGTGCAATATCATTTAGCGAGGAATCTTAATTGCTGTCGCATTTCACGCACCTCTGTGGCACGCAACAGTGTTAAACATCGATTTTTACAGCCTATTGTCACTGGGCATTCGTAATAAGACGAGTGTATGGATGAACGAGCAACGTCAAGTATGTCTTGCATCATTAAAGGCACGCAATTTGTCCTGGAAAAAAATAGCAACATCCTCAGTCTCTCTTATTTGTGAATAAATTATTCTCATAAAGTTTAAAAAATCACAGCGAGAGTTTAAAACGGTAAAAAAATTTTTTTTATATACCATTCAGTAAATTAGTCGGCTAACGGAGCTCAGAGCTCATTTTTTCGACTTTAATTTCTCCTTTAGAATGTAAAGGAATTAATGAACGGATCCTCTTGATCCTTGCCCAATGAGAGAATTCAGCAGAGTGTCACGCCTGAGGACACTCGCTGTGGAGTGTCCGCATGGCGTATGAGTATGTTCTTTTTCCAGTGCTCTCTAGAGTGAGTGGTTGCTTATTCTCCATCAGAAGCCACGCTTGAAGTATCCCAGGCTAGTCGGCAGTTCATTATTCGCCGTTTTCTTCATCTATATTTTATGCATTGAACTTCTAGGTCACAAAATGTCAACGATTAATTAAGATTGCACTCCCGCGAGGATCAACTAGCTGCTGCCACACTGCAAATTTCTTTCCAAAATACGAGGAATAAATTCATGTGTACTTGTTAATCAATATGAGGTCATGATAAATCGTTGTTATATATATGAAATTGGCAAATCTTTTGTCTCAAATCCGATAATGATGATATATCAACACGTGTCTACGCGGATTTCATTCATGAACATCCGGTGTATAAGCGCACGAAAGAAACCTATCTCTCGTGTAAATCACGTGTTATACAATCGCAATGTGAGGCGTCTTTAATGCAGGCTACCTAATGTCGACTTACTTGTATACAAAATAATTGTGGAAGTTGTCTAACATGATCGTGAGAGAGTATGTATAGCAGCGAAACACAAGATATAAGTATATTCATTCCACAATATTTCGCAAATTTTAATTGAGTTTCTAGAAAAGTTAAAAAAAAAAAAATTTTTAACTATTTAGTCAAGATGATTTAATAGAAAAATATGAATTTATTTCAACTGAAAAATTGTATAATAGCAAGTTGCATTTTAAATATACGTAATTCAATCTCGAGCATTAAAAAATTATTGCTTTGACTTAAAATAAAATCACTTAGTATTGTCAGATTCTTTTTTTTTTAATTTAATAGATATACTAACAGGTATTTTAACAGCACGCGGGTGGCCTTTCGTGTATTCCATGAGCAATTGAGGTGTTGGCAAGACTTTCCTCACTCGACGGAGTGAGAGGATACTCTGAAACTGAACTACCAAATCCAGAGCTCTCTGAGTCATGAATTCTCAGACTCGGCGAGTCGTTATCACCATTTGTTAATCTGCTTTGAGAAAAATCATCTTAAGTACCAACAGATATCCAAATAAACTAGTCGGTTTATCAGTAAAATTTTTACCTCAAAAGACCGAGAGCTGTTGTGATGAAAACTCCCTCGATTCCTTCGTCATGCAGCGCAGAAGTTTCGTGATAGGATGCTCCAATGCTTATAGCATATTTTCTTGCCTCTTCAGCGTCGACTCTTCGCACATTTCCCAAGTCACTTTTATTTCCGACGACTGCCAAGACCATTGGTCCTTCGATGTTTCTCTTCAGCTCAGTTACCCACGATTTTATTGCCGTGAATGTATCGTATTGCGTGATATCAAATACCAGAAAGGCTACGTTGGCGTGGCGATAGTACATTGGTGCCATTGATCGAAATCTTTCTTGACCCGCAGTGTCCCAAACCTTTTTCAATCATTAAAAATTATTTACAAATATATATATAATAAAGTCTATAGTCAAAACAGCGCGTATATGAAAAATTATTTTGTTGTTTCCAATCAAAATATCTTCAAAACTACAAGAGATATAAATTTCTCACAAAATACCTTTTTTCTAGAGAATTTTATTAGCTACAAAAAAGATCCTTAACAAAATTTCACCAATTTGTATCCTTATCACGATATTATCAAGTAAAAGTCACATATTAAAAAAAAAAAAAAACATGGAAAAAAATTATCTTGCTGTTTCAAATTAAAATATCTACTAAACTATTAAAGATAGAAATTTTTCTCAAAGGACCTTTTTTGTAGAGAATTTCATTAACAACAAAAAAGGTTCTTAACAATATTTTTCTAACTCTCATTCTTATCAAGATATTAGCAAGTAAAAATTTCTTATTTTTTCACCGATACGCCCTTTTTGATTTTGAACATATTTAAACATTACATAATTAATTATTAATGTATTTAAATGACAATCTGATTGATTATTTACCTGTAATTTAACTCTTGCATCCTCGAGATTAATATTGCACGTGAAAAATGAAGCACCAATTGTTGGACTAATGTGCTGAGTAAAAGATTTTCCAGCGTATCGTGTTATCATACTTGTTTTGCCAACTCCTGTCACAAATAGTTTATTACATAATCAAAAAAATTATCATAATAAATCCATCTGGTAATTATTTAATACATCAACAAATTCTAAATTTTAATTAACGCGTTTTGATATTATTACAATTGAAATTCCAGGAACTCTATAGGTTTCCCTCGTCAGACGCGATAAATCAACAATTAATCATATCATTTTTTGCAGAAAAAAAAAAATAATCACACACAAAGGCATTATATTGTTTTTTATCTGACCTTCAAACCGCGTGCTTTGTTGTATTTGTCATATAGTCGAACATCATATTCATAGTTATTATCTGATTAATCTAAAGCGACGAATAAGAATCAAATATAAAATAATTCTAAATATGTCTCAAGATAATCTGAGATTATCTCTCCACGTTCTGTGCCAACGTCCGGGTAATATACAGTAAAGCTCATGTCAACTAGAATTTCCATTGTAGGTTATGTAATGTAATAACAGCGAATAATTGCACGTACAACGTGAGATTTAATCACAAAAGTGTAAGTAATATTTTTTAATTATAGTATCGTATTTACCTTGAAAGCCCAAAACAACTAATTTTCCTTCCACTGTTCTCATGATGGCCCCTCTAAAATCAGCATAACCTCCAGCAAACACACAATTACTTTATATCCAAGTTTATATCCACAAATCACACTGGGGACTGTGGCTACTTGATCGTCTTGCTCGATGCAGTGTGTCACACTTGTATTGGAGCTATCGATACAACATCAACGCAATAATACATCAAGTTGACAGCGATAGAATACACACAACAAATCTATAAGTAATAACGCAATGAGCGCGAACGCACTATCAACAAAAATGAGGACCACTTTGTCGACAGTGCTGACCTCGAACGAGTGTCTCACGAGATGATAAAAATGTTTTCTGTCTCGACCGATAACTGCCTGCAACTGGTGGGTAAGTTCTGATTTTTTAAATCGCCTCAAACGCCCATACATTTCATATTCACAATATTTTATTAATTAAATGACAGATGAACTGAATTATTAATTTTTATAAATGGAAATTTTAAAAAATGTTTTTTTAATAGATTAAAGAATTTTTGGAAGTATATAGCGGTGAAGTGGTGAATAAATGGAGTTGAGAAAAGTCTTTCAACACACATCACGAATCGAATGGCAATCAGTAATCACCGAGCGTGAAATGAAGCATCGTAGGGGATGCTTTCCTGAATTTCTATGTTCGTTTTTAGCTAAAGTTTGGGCAATAGAAGATCCGTGACATGGCACCGAGTGCGCGGTATAGAGAAAAAAGAAAATTTTTATTCGATTCACGTTCGTCAATATAGGAACTGTTTTCTATCAAGCTTTATCTCTTAGCGCAGCGAGAATAATCGCAAGTTTAGCTCCATCGTCCAAATAAGTGTACACCAATTTGTCCAAAATCAGATATATCCAACTAATTCTCAATTCTCTCAATGTAGAATTTTTCCTGCGATAGAAATAGTGACAGAGAGAGGAAGAGCAGCTACATGAGAGGGCAGCTCGTGAAAGCCACGAAATGGTCCATGATAGTATATAGTGAAGGTGGGGCGCGACTGAGCTCGTTCGCTCACTCCCCGGCGCCATTTTACGTTGATTACGATGCGGTTAGCTCCTTCCAGGCTCCTTCGACCCCGTCGTTGGCACTCGACGCATCGGCAGCCACCCGCCCATTCCGGACGCAGAGATCGCTGCGCGCGAGGGTGAGGGCAAGAGAGGAAAACAAGAGCAGTCAGCAGCAGAGTATACCAACCCTCTCCCTTTCTTCCCCACTTACACGATCAGTTTTGGCCAACGACCCTGCGGGGAGAACTTGATATCCATCACCCTGTCTCTCACCATCAACATGGATCAAGGATCCAAGCAGAGTATTTTTCTGTACGTGTCTCAAAAGCTCTAAAAATCATCAATATATATTTTATCGAATTTTTAGTTGATGTAAAAAACTAACTTTTAACTGCAGATGGAGTTGAGAAATGTTTTTTTCGTCTTTTTCCGGTGAATTTAGAGCTGTGGAATGGGGAAATTGAGGAAACATTTGGTGTAGGATGGACGTAACGTGGCGGACACAGCGCTTGCTCGCCCAAGGGGTCGTAGCTCGTCGAGTTGATTGTCGCAGATCTTATTATCCCCTCTTATCTGCGCCTCGACGACATGAACATCAGGAGTAGGACGACGAGCGTGGCCTGGACCGGGAGACCGCGCGCAAAAGACGGTGAGATTGCCAAGGGTGGAAGAGTGTGTACAGGCAAGTCGAGCCTCGGGCTAACCTCGTTAGCGTTAATGACGAGCTCTGCCGCGAAATGCCTCTCCGCGCGACCCCTTTTTCTATATACCTCTCGTGCGCCAACTCTCACTAAAGGGATCGTCGCTGATATTATTTGCGGTGCTTTTCCACTGGTAAAAAAATATCATTTACTCGAATTTAATTCGTTTTTTTTTTCTTTAGATTAATCAAATGTACAAAGAGTTTGAGTTTGAGGCATTTTTCTCGACGGCTCTGCCGCACTTCCGGGAGACAAACGACGCTGGATAGGAGTGAACAAGCAGTGAATCACCCGAGCACTTGTTTACCAAGGAAATCAGGGATGGCATTTCCGCGCTACTCGCGTCTACGCGCGCTCACGCTGGATGCGGAGAGCAAAATCGTCTTCTCTCCGGCCTTTTATGTATAGTCGTGCGCTCTACCCCATTTTCTATAGCATCACCACATCGAATGCCTCGACATTGCGAGATCCGATGACGGCGCCGACGACTCCTGGCACAGTGTATACGAGCGGCGGAATCGCTAAATGTAATTCGGTTAAAAGGGTTTTAGCAATACAATGCATATAAACATGAGTGCTCCACCTCTCGAGTCGGCGGCGCGGAAGACCCGTCGTCGTCGTTGTCGTCGCAACCCCTCTCTCGCCCACTCTGCCATCAACTACACATACATCTAGTCCTCTAACCGGGCTATAACGCTTTGAGAATCGGGCTGCTCACTCACCGTTTGACGCGCGCTCACTACGCTTTTCCCTTTGCGCGCACTAATGCATCAAATTTTCTTTCGAGACAATCTGGAAAATTTTTCCTCTACATATATGTATACAGTCTGTGCTTCGGGGATTATGTTGTTTGTGGGAATAGATTTTTTTTCTCTTTTGGATTAGAGGGGATGATGGCAGATTTTTCGCAATTTATTTTTATTGGTTTTTTTATTGTCCGCCAATATAAGAAGTGGGAACTAACTGATGAGTGGCCAGATAAATTTACCGTTTAGTCGAAAATATTTTTACAGGGTGATTCAGAGTATAACTATATTATATATTAAAATATCATTTTCACGAGGTATGAATAATTTGGAATTTTTCATTGGATTTTTAATCATTTAGTTGGTATAATATTTTTCGTTATCTTGCTTCGTTATACCGAGTTATCACTAAAAAAAAAACCCTGAAAAATTACAAAAACGACGAAATTTTCAAGGGATATACACCCCTGTCGAAAATTCAATAAATAAAAAAATTTTTTTTTCGTACAAACATCACAAAAAGCATTGTTAAAACTAATTCAATTGAAAAAGTTGGAAAATAACATTTTTCGGCTGACGTATCATTGGTTATTCTACTTAAAAAATGAAATTAATGCGATGCGACAAGTCTTTAATAATTTTTAACAATTATTTCAGGGGTTTCAATTGAAAAAAAAAAAAAATTGGAAGATGAAAAAATGGGGATAAAAAATAAAATTAGGCAGCAGGTGAAACGCAACGACTTGAAAATGATTTCTATAGTATTCTCTAATGTCAGTTATAGTAAATTCTGAATCACCATGTATATATATACATGGACATTATACATATATGGCAGCGGATATAAACGATTGGCCAATCGCCGGATTTTTCTAGCGAGTGCACGCCCGGCCAATTACGAAAAATCGACGAGAGCTCGCTGCTTTTTCTCTGCGCCCCTCTCTCGCTCTCTCTCTCTCTCTCTCAATCCAACTCTCCTCTATATACATATATTTTACTCGACGCGGGCAATTTGTCAAATTACATTCGTGGAGCATGACTATACGTGTATATCCATAAATGTGAAGCTACATCCCCAACTATATTGCTCCATGATGTGTGTATATCGATATGATATCCAGAGAAATATATACACATCTAGTGTGATTGGTTGTTCGTCACGTTCCAACGACCTGGAATAATAACGCCAACAAATTACGTTGCCAGTAGGAATTAATTTTTCCTAGTCGACAGCCCGGCTAAAATACCATAAATATCCGTGTAACGACCATTTGTTCACAGTTCAACTTATAAAAATATTATAGCCAATATATCAGACCTTATACAGGATAAAAAAACATTTTATCGTCGTTCTATTTAATGAAAATTCATACATATACTTTTCAAACAACAATAACATTACAAAAACAAACAAATATTTAAAGAAATTTAAAAATTATGTTCTATGTTATTCAAAAAAATTAAGAAAAAATTTTTTATAAATAGAATAAAATTTTTTTTATAATAAAACTTTTCTCCTTTAGTTATCACTGTATTTTTAAATTGATAATAAATTATTATTTAAACATCTGCAGTGGAAAAAAAAATTTCAAATCACATGTTTAAAGTCAAAAAAGTGTATATACATAAAAATTATGTTGCGCTGTTTTAACTTAAAATATCTTTAATACTATTGAAGATGGAAATTTTTATCAAGAATCCTTTTTTGTAGAAAATTTTATGCTCTATAAAAAAGATCCTTAACTAAATTTATCCAACTCGCATTTTTATCAAGATATTAGCAAGTAAATGATTTAAATTTGTTGGCCATGCGCATTTTTGGCTTTTGAAACGCGAAAATTGGTGAGAAAAAATAAAATATTTATCAACAAAACACTTTTGTTTATCTAATAAATATAAAATTTATGAAAAAAAATCGAATATCGATATATAGAAATATTTGATCATAAAATTTAACCCTTAAGTGATGCGTCTGACTAAATCAAGTCTATACTCCTTTCTCTAAAAAATTTTTCTTTTAAAATTGATAAAATTCCCCATTTTTCTGTACAAAAAAATATTGTAAATTAAATTATCAGTTGTAAAATAATTTTATTTTTCGATTAATAATTTGATTATATAATTAAATCTCACCATTTCCTGATGCTCAATTAATTTATTTTTTTTTTTTTTCAAAATAAATTGTATAATATTGTAGTGTGAAAAGTTAAAAAACGAATTTTCTAGAGTATTAATAATAAATTAATCTACTACGATTTAATGATAAATCGAGAATAACATGACTCTTGAGACTGTGGATGATGAGAAAGCACGAATCAAGCTGCGAAGGAGACAATTGTCACTGGAATACATTGCAAACATAACCGTAAAGTGGAATCTACGTTATCGCGCGGGTGGTTTTGCAATTGTTCCCCAGTGGCGCTGTCGAATTAACATAATCATGATTCTTCTAGACGCCAACATTTCACCAACACTATAAAAGCCACGTGTATGCTTGTGATTTCACATATAGTGTGCCAGTGATTGAATTTACCATATCACAGAGTCAGCCAGCTAAAAGCTCCAATTTCATCGTAGATTTTATATGTTTTCTTCGCATCCAGGGATGCACCAGCTTGAAAACCAAATCGAGGCAATAGAGATGTATACACGAGACGCCGTAATATTGCTTTATATATAGTTTATCTGCTACTGCTATAAGCCGATATTTCTAAACGAGTGAATTCTACTCGTGGAGCAACGATCCACGAATCGAGATCCGCTACCTACGTTACGGAATTCGTAACTGCGGATTAGCATATCATAAATACTGATGTGACGTGTCATCTCGTCAGCTCGATATATCCCACGACGAATCTCGCTTCATTTAAAATTTTTTTTTCACAAATGAATATGATTTCTACATGTGCCCAGGGAAAAAATTAATATATATCCATTTATTATCCTTTTTTTATTTGATCTCGATAATTTATTATAGGAACTTGTCAGCAATAATATATTATAATAGATTCTTCAATCATCACAATTTTTTCCTGCTCTATCTTACATCGATACAATTTTTCTTTTTTACTATTTACAATTGTCTTACAATCAATTTCGAACAAAAACAACGTATAATAATTCTCGAAATAATTCTCCTCAGGATTAAATGATAAATTAATTATAATCACTGAAATAAAATTAAAATTCTCGATTACAAATAATCTTCACTTTATATATCTCAATAATTTATTACTTAAAAATAAATATGTCGATTTTTTTTTTGCGAAAGATCATGAAATTAAATGAAACTCACTTTTTTCACGAGATATAAATTTTATATATCGCGTGACAATAATGTCAAAAAGGCTTATATATAATTTCAAAAAAATGTTTTAGAAGAAATTTTGTTTTCACTAAAATTTTCAAATCAGGCATCCCTTGAAGATTTTGTCTCTATTTTATTGAAAATATTATTATTATTTTCAAAATAGGGTTTTTATTAACATATAACAGAAAAAAATATATATATTAGACACCCTTTTTTGGCGTTATAGTCACACGATACATAGAGAAAAACGGTGTGTCGGTCATTTTTTGAGAGGTAAATAACACAGATGCTAATAATAAAAAATATATTTACACACATTTTTAAATGCACAGTTGAAGCTAACGAAAATGGACGTTCAAACGACGTAAGGCCTGTAAAGAGGTTCACGAAGTTCATTTAAAAGTCTGGGATGAGTCTCGCGTGAATTTCCTCTTGCTTCATCCGACACCGGAGCGCTGACTGTAGAATTGGTTGGTGCAGTAGTAGTAGTTGACGCAGTCGTTGTGCCAACTTCACTCGAGCAATTAGCACTAGGTGTGTTTTCACGTTCTACACTCGAGGTATTATTTCCCCGACTTGCTCCACTCGTTGTCCCAGTGGAATCATCAGATTTACCGGCAGATCGAGCCTCCTGCTGGGCTTTCTTGCTGCGTTTCCACTTCATTCGACGATTTTGAAACCATATTTTTACCTGAAATACCAACAACAACATTTAATCCAACTAATTCAACGACAAAAAAATTTTAGCTGATTTTTCAATCCAGAAAAAAATATTTTTCATTGAAAAAAAAATTAATATCAAACATTATAACCATTTTTTTTTATGATAGAGATGTAAAAAGAGTTTTTAAAGGTTGGAAATTTTAGCAAGGACGTATAAAATATGAAAAAGCAGAGAATGGAGAGAAAGTATGAGGGAAGAACTCGATTTTTCGCCCTCCCGAGTACCATGTAAATCTCTTGGACAACATATCATACGTTGAATGCGAGCCAGCCAATCCCAACCCTCGCGCCACGTTCGCTCATATTATACCACGCACACCCCCAACCCTGGAAAAAAAGCATCACTCTTTTTACTCGGCTGTCTCCACTTGAATATATACATCGTGCATGGCGAAAGAGTGTACGCGAGAATGGATACAGATAGTTGACACAAGTCGTGAATGTCTTTTCCACCCCTGATAGCCCTTGGTGTGATAGCTGCGCTATCAACCCCTGTAGATATGTCAAAGATTTTGTTTGACACCTCACACACGACGACGACGACGACGACGGAATCGGTAAATTATCGAAACAAATCACAGAAGAGCTGTACTCTCCCTCTTGATATATAAATCAGGCTTTCACGTGTTTGCCAACGCGATTCGTCAGAGACAGGCAAAGCTTTCGAGTTACGTTTCCAGGCTTGGATTATAGTCATCTGAGAGCTCGGTCGAACAGCAGATCTGTCCAGAAATTCTCTCGACAAGTGTTATGACGAATTTTGTTTGCTTTATCTATACATCTATTACCAATTTATTACTCATTTCCGCGTGATTAAAAAATATTTTTGATCTAAACCATATAGAATTCAGTAGGGGAATCATTTTTGTCGAGGATTTTCCTTGGAAAATTACGTAAAATACGAAGAAAAATTGTTATATCCTTGAAATGACATTGTTTTTTGTAAATATCTCAAAAACAGTCAGATATAAAAAATATTTGCTCTGAACCTTTTTTATAGTTTAAAAAAAGACCAATAAAAAATTATTCTTGTTAAAATTACGTAAATCTAATATTATTTGAGATATTAACGAAAAAAAAAAAAAAAAAATTTTACATTTTGTGAGTGAAATCTTGAGTAATGATTTTTTTTTTACCTGTGTTTCAGTGAGCATCAAGGATGTGGCAACCTCGAACCTTTTGGGCCTGCTGAGATATTTATTTTGCCGAAATTGTTTCTCCAGCTCCAGTAATTGTTGTGACGTGAATGCAGTTCTCGGCCGCCTGGTTTTGCCAAGCAGCGCGTGTTGAGCCGCACAGCCTGCAACAGAAATCAACAAACAAGCCGATGATGAAACATCTGACGCAATGCATAAAATTACTTTTCTATCACGGGGATTGGTAGGATCCATTTAGATCACTACTGCGAAGCCTGTGGCGCTTACACACCCACGGAAAAGATCATCCAATAAAAATCAACCGATGCTAATGTAATTATACATAGCTGCGAAGCAAATCCCCGTGGATTTGTCAAGGGGAGAGATATGATTCGAGTTCAGAGGGGTAAAAAGGTCCGTGGGACGCCTCTCCAATTAGCCCTCGCCGATGACTCCGAGCTGGGGTGCTGAGACCCGCGCCAATTCGTGCGGTAAGCATCATCCAACTTTTTGTTTTTGAATTTATCGGTGATGATGTTTGTTGCCGATCGTCCGGCGATAAATTGTGCGCATGTTGGTGGACAAATAATGCATGAAAAATATTGACAACTCGGCGACAATGTCGCCATTGAGCAGAATGAATTAACAAGCTCCTGCTTATTCGACAGATCAGACGATGGACCGGCTGTCAATGTTTGTACACATGGTATAGGCAGTTCAAACCGGATTAAGTGACGTGTGATTCACTTGCCTTTGGGTGCAGGTATGGCTTCACACCCCTTGTCACAATAGGAGATAATTTCTGGTTGATTATTATCGCTTGTGCGATTTAGTCGAATAACGCGTCGCGACAAAACCAGGTTTTATCACTTAAATTCTTCTTATTTCGCAAATATCTCTGAAAATATTATAAAAGCGAGTTTTTAATAAGAGTCCTTTTTTATAGATTATTTTATTGACTACAAAAAAGATTTCATAAAAAATTTTCGTACATTGCTTTGTTTTCGAGATATTTAATAAATTAAACAAGTCTCCACAACAGAATTTCTAATAAAATCGAAATTTTACAATAGACATGTTTTTTCTAAAATATCCCGAGAAATATTAGAGTTACGAAAATTTTAGATATAATCTTTTTTATAGATTATTTAATTGACTACAAAAAGTGTCGTGTAAAGTTTTTTTTTCGAATGCGTAGTTTTCGAGATATTCTCGAATGAAAATTACCCTGTCTTTTTTTTTGTGATGAAATTGATGTTTATTGTGTGTCAGTAAGAATTGTCATGTCTCCATATGGCACACGTGCAAAAAATATAAATAAGGTCAGTGGAGAGACTGTGATGGTTGTATTGAACAGAAGGACTGACAAAAAATTGCGATATTTATTGACATAATAGAGAACACGCGACACACTCGAGGCTGAACTTAAGTAGTTCAACACTTAGCATTTAGGATGTAGCATTTAGCGGGCTATTTATCGCCGGGACAAGGGTGGTTACCCCCTGTGGGGCACATATGGCAACGGATGATTAGGCCACGATGGCACTGTACCCTTCTTCACATACGTTGATCTTTCCTGGTCCCTATTTTCACCACCTTCACGACCTCACCCTCGTTATGACGATTATTTAGGCCCGTGACCCCACTTTTACCCCCTCCCCAGGTACAATTATACCCCCTGCCGCCTCTGACAACCTGATTTATATTTATTGGTTGGCTCTCTTTCAATTTCCAACCACCGCATTTTTTTCTATTACTTTACTATTCAATTGCTCTATTTTATTTTAATTTTATCTCCTGCATCGGAATTAAAATGCTTTCAATATCAAATCTATAAGGCTATTATTGGGTAAAAATATTTTAAAATTGTAGTATTATTGCTGTCAACAATCAAAGATTTTTTGTGACCGATAAAAAATTTTTTCTCATCATTATGAACTATTTTTAAATTAATATATACATAATTATGCTTATTATTTAATTTAATATTATGAACGATATATAATGGAATAAAATTTAATGGATATCAATTAAAACAAATTTTAGAACGTTTGGATGTGATAAGATTTTTTTTTTGAAAATTTTGAAAGAAGGTATGCATATACCCCTTGAAATCCGGCAATTTTCGTAATTTTTTTAGTTTTTTACCGATAACTCGGAAACTAAGTGAGATAACGAAAAATCTTATATGAAGTATATGATTTAAAATCAAATTTTCTACAAAAAATATAGAATTCATTTTTTTGATATTTTGCTTCGTTTTCGAGATGGTTTGAAAAACAAAAATTTTGGAAAAATGATAATATCTCAAAAACTAACAGAGTTACAAAAAAGTTTATTCGACATTTTTTGTAGATAATTAGACCTTTAATTATTTTACTCTCATAACATTTTTCATTATCTTCTTTATTTACAGAGTTATCGCGAAAAAACAGAAAAAATCACTAAAATTTCGAGATATCCAACGACTATAGCCTCAAAATACCCATAAAATCAGTTTTTTTTTATTTACAATAAAATTTCCAATAAAAATAATTCAAAGGCCTCTGTTCAAGAAGAAAAAATTGTCGCAATAAAAAATCACACTACAATTGACATAAGACCATTTTTTCTGCATGGCCGAAATTAAGGGTAGAATTAAGCCGAAAATTAAGAATCAAACAAGGCAATAAAGTTGATGTGTGTGGAGCCCACGTAAACGGTGACAGATGTTGGTAAACAAGGAGGGTGAGAGCTTTATCGAGTGGACAATGGGACCCGATTCGCGATCCAAGTGACAAAGACGCGATTCCGAGCTGTAGGTGCTAGCGAGTAGTATAGGAAAATGCGTTGCTCGGCCAAGAGGGGGGCAGGGAGAAGCATCATCACCCTCACACCTTTATCATGATAATTTAATTTATTTGGGGTGCCCATTGGCCGATTCGGAATTTGTAGCGATGACCCTCTGAATAATCAATCTCGATCACGCGGTAAACACAAGCCATTATGTGCTTTTAACTCGACTATTCACATTCAATTCTTAGCTATAGACACTTTATAACTATCCTTCAAAAAGCCAAATCTCCACCCAATACAAAATTAACACTTATATTCAAATTTTCGGCGCTGTCGGTACGATAGAGCAACTTCAATGACTTTGAACGGATGAGAAAAACCTCTCTCCACTTGAAATCTCACCCAAACAACCCCCAAAACACTCTCAACCCTCGTGGTAAGACGAATAAGTTCGATTTAAAGTACTATCGACAACAAAATAAAATAAATTGCGAATAAAAAAAATGTTTACATGATTTTATAGGCCATTTTATTTTTTAATTTTATTTCAGAATCTTTCATTTACATATTTCAGTCTTAATGTTCGAATTTTCTACAAAAAAAGTGGAATAAAATTTTTTTTCTATTTCTTTTATAGTTATTGAGAAATATCAAATTTTTTAAAATTCTTATATCTTGAAAACAAAGCAAAATATCGGAAAAATTAATTCTACATTATTTATAGAAAATTAAATTTCCAATCATTTAACTCCCATGATATTTTTCGTTATCTTGCGTATTTATCGAGTTAACGAAATATTAATAAACAAAAAAAAATTAAAAGTTTTTTCAGCGTTAGTCAGGTAATGTTATTGTCCTAATGAGGAAGCTTTTGTAATATTAAACAATTAATCCAGCTTTGTACGGGGGTTTGAGTGATGGATTTTGAGACAATGACACAGTTTGTGTCTTTATAGATATGGTGACGGTGGAAAATACAAATCTCAGCGGAGTGAAGGTGACTTATATGTCATCACAGCTTATGAACAAGTCGCGCTGGTCCATGGATTTATTCGCGGAGGGTGAGAATAAAGCTCCGCCCTCGCACCCCCAGTATGCCCCGCCTTTTGTTCCAAGTTGAACGAATGCGAGCATTAGTATATAGTAGATGAGTGCAGAAAATATCTCGTGTCTGCCGGTTTGAAGAAAACTTTTCGCTCCTATATCTATTCTTTATAATACTGCCATGTCTATATATGTAATAGCACACGAGGAGAGCATATATCCAACTAATCTGCTCTTTCTTTCGTTTTGCAAAGCAAAAAGATAATTTCATGACTTTTCCTTATCGAGGTCGTTTAGTACACTTTGGCTAAAGTTTTATCGGGCTATTTTCCGTAGCCTCGAATGCCCGAATTTAATCTCGAACTTGGCTCCCCACAAATCACATCGTAAACATCACCCCTCGTCCACACGTTTGAGAATTTTTTTTTTATATTTTTTTCCCCTCCTCAGAGAATTAAAAATAAATTTCAGAGGGATTTTTTTCACTTAAATTTTCACAGACTCGAGGCAGTTAATTGACAGAGAGGCGAATACCTGATGTGCGGTCAGCCAATGGTATATATGCCTATACCGAATGCACATCGACTCTGGAGAAACGACAGAGCAAGAGGGAATCATGCATATACAGCGGCAGCGTGTGAGGCCGTTAAACGCAAGCACGAACGTTACACATCGGGTAACCAAGATCTGTTTGCTCGCGGACAGCCAAACTAGCTGCCAGCTAATTCAGAAACACCATTACCACCAATACGCGTGAGCGATTGCTCGGATATAGCTATAGCGCTCCGTCTGTATCAACTGCATGCATATGAAGTGGTGGATGCAAGCTGAAAATTCGTCCTTTGATCATGCCAGTTCACTTCTGATCCTCTCATACATATCAGCTTCACTCGCGGTATTTGTTTTTACTACAGTCTTCAATTCTTGAGGTCTCAGATTTTTATTCTATCAACATACTTTTTTATACTGCCAATATCTCTCTGATGATAGGAGTTACAAAATTTTTGCATTGCATCTTTTTTGTAGAGAATTTTAAGAGCTACAAAAAACATTTATCCAAAAATTCCGTGAATTGATTAGTTTCCAAGATATTAACAATTATACAGGAATTGGGTTTAAAAAAAAAATACAAGAATGAGCAAAAATTGACGTTTTTTATATTGCGATTTTTTGGGAAAGGGTTACAAGTACAAAATTTTTGTTAAGGACCTTTTTTGTAGTAAATTTAACAAACTACAAAAAATGTTGAGTTAAAAAAATCTGTATGTTTGATGGTTCTCAAAATATTTAGGATTTTCCAGTGTTTGAGGTATATAATGGAAGTGTTGAAAAAAATGATTTGGCTTTTTTAAAATCACGTAACTGTATTTTACAGTGGGAGTAAATTTTTTTTAGGATTGCCGGCAGATTGGTGATGAGGAGTGGAATTACAGAGTGCATGAGTTTTGCGCCTACGCGCGTCCGAGTAGTCATGGAAACCGTGGCAATCATGATGGCGAAGAGGAATTGGAGGAGCACGACGGCGAGGGGGATGAATAGACGGATGAATGACGCACAATTAACTAATTAAATCATCCGTCGACCCCACTGTCACTGCGCTGTAGTATAGTCCCTCTGTCTCTCGAGTATCATCCCTTCTGTATACTCTCTCTGTCATCTGTCCCATGCTCAGTTATACGTATTACCATCACGTGTCCTTGTCTCTTTCGATCGCGGCCTTTCCGCGCTTTTGTTGGACTTGCCGGATCGCGGAATAAGGAGAAATTTGTAATTGACGGAGAAAAACCCAGAGAAAAAAGCGTTTGTCAAGCCAATTCACGATACGTAGTCGAATCAACGAATTATTTGCCTTGCAATATTCGTATTATAAACTTGTTAATCTCAAGTTCATCTTTACTATTGGCGGATTGTGGTTTAAATTCAATTCCTCGATTAAAAATTCCACTCGGATTTTTCTTACTGTAATTTATCGAATCAAATACATGTCAATCTAAACATAAAAAAAATTATTTATTGTTATTTATATGTATTATTATTTTTATTCATACAGTTGCCAATAATTTTTTTGTGCTTTTCAATAAGAATTTCATCGTAGAATCGAGCAAAAAAATTTTTTTAATTGAAAAAATCATCAAATTGCAGAAATATCCAATTAAACCGAAAAGACGTATTCAACAAATTATCTTTCTGTTTTATAAATTAAATATTTTCGAAATTAAAAATTAATAGATTTATCTTGAAATATATTTTATAAAAAAATATTTTTAATAAATTCCAATTGGATTTTTATTTGCCTCCGTAAAAAATAATATCATATCTCAATATATTTGCAAAAAAAAATTACGACATGAATAATCAATTTGAATATAGGTAAAAAGACAAATACCATGGTGAAATGCGTAACATTATAGCCCAAAAAAAAACCGAAATGGACAACTGACCGAGCATAAACATGTCAATGAAACAAAGTGAGCCATAAACATGCGCGCGTAGCTAGATAAAAACATGCTGTTGATCTTGTATGCGATATAACTCGACTGAAAATATTCCGCAAATAAAAATCGTGCTATACACACGACTATTTACAAATGGTCCATCGAGCATCGAGATAGCCAGTGGAGATAGCGTATGATGACCGAGTGTGCGTTTAAATGACGCGCAGACAGGGTGAAAACATACATTCAAATTCCAAATATATATATCCCGACACCACCAATTTTTAACGATTCGCCATCGACGTCACATCGCGGACGGCAATTGACTGCGGCTAAAAGAGCATACGCACATCAGCCAAATAAACAAAAGAGGCATTTACGATTTTTTTCAACTGGTAGATAGCTTGGCAACTACCAATCAGGATCATCTGACAGAAACTGCTAGCAACGCGTGTCCGGTGTGCCAGAGCGACCAATTTGTCGATGAAAGCCCTCTCCTGATGGCTGATTGGCCTGACACAGAGTGTTCACCGCAATTTTTTTTTTTTCATCACTCGCTGATGCATTTAGCCGAGTCAACTTCCACCTGAAAGAACCTCGGGAATCACGCTTAATCACGAGCAAATAGACACAGAGTCTATAAGGCTCGCGTTGATAACCCGTGAAAATAAGGATTTTACCTGATGGACGCGCGCAGGGCTACAATAAGAATAAATACACACCGAACCTTATCACGGCGACCAGTAAAAAAAAAAAAATACCCTCGAGTAGCGTATCAGTCAGGTGATATGGTAGGACACATAACAGTCCATTAGGACTGTCAACAACTATATCTCTTGTCTGTAGAACAATCTGTTCCCCCAACGAAATCGACTCTGAAAGTGATTGGTAATAGGTGTCGAGAGCTATCACAACACGTCGTCGTCGTCAAAAAAAAAAATCTTCAACCTCAAAAACGTCTTGCACACATCACTTTATCCATGCCTGATAACGCAATAGACGATAAATTCCCATCAGGTTAAAATACCATCACGAGTTTATTCATCATCCACTCTGAATCATCACCTGCCCTAATACTCAATCTATCAAATCATAAATATAGTCTGAAGGTGTAGACTCATTCATCCCCGATAAAATCTGTCAAATATAAATGAATAACTTTAGTATACAACAATTGTGGATAATAAATTTTTTTCTTTGCCTCTTATCACATGAAATCATCGAGTATCGATATGATTTCATACGATTTCGTGTGATATCACCATCGCTTATTATATTAAACCGTCATCAACAAAACCAAATCCATTGCCTTTCACCCTATCAGAGCCAATTACGCCGGCATTAAATCCAATAATTTATAACTCTCTAGATCAGTATCACGCGAGATAAGACTTAAAAGCGTCTTATCACGCGACAACATGATTTCCCGGCAATTCTCCAACGTTCCGACGCCGCGTGAGATAACCGCGCGTTCGATATACGAAAAATAGCTCACCAGCGAGGTCTGCAGGAAGTCGAGGATAGAGCATACCAGTGCGGGCCAACCACTCGAGCTGCAGAGGGTGAATATGCTGCTGCTGCGGTGATTGCTGCTGTCCTGGAAGCGCCGAGGCGGCTGCACCAGCGCCAGTCCGCGGGCCCAGGACCTGGCCATCCTTGTGGATCGAGTGGAAGGCACTGGAGGATCCGGCCGGGTGATAGTACAGCCCGGACGGGTGCATCAGGTGGCCTCCAGAGTGCAGGAGCATGCCCTGCGGGTTTTGACGCATGGCAGCGGCCACACCGCTGGCGCCAAGGTATGGCCCGACGCAGGAGAGGTCCGCGCGGTGTCCCGGGTGACTGGCCATACCCGCCATCGGTGAATTAACCACAGAATTTGCCATGAGATCCTCGGAACCCGGTGAAATCGGAGGACTCGACGCGGGACTGTGACTGGCGTTACTGCCCGGACTTGCACTGCTTGTCCTTCGAGTCTCGTCCTGCATCTCCTCGACGTCGACCTCCGTGGCGTCGTCCTCGGGCACCTCCTCCGTGCGGAACCTCTCGGCATTGCCGGGAAATGCCTCGTAGGGCAGGCGCAGACCGGCAGAATCGCGAATTGCCTGCAGCATCCGCGAGTTCTCGGGCGCGAACGGGTGCAGAGGGTCACCGAGCGAGGCTGCGCTCCTTCTCGGCGGTGGAAGAGGCAGGATCTCCATCGCGTGAACCTCTTCCTCGGTGTCTGGGTCCCTCTGAGGTGCCAGGAGCCGTGGAGACGGTGATAAAGCGGCTTGTCGAGACTTGGCCGTGCGACCGAGCAGCGCGTCGATGCAGAAGGACGTCTTGCCTGGCGCAGATTTCTGTCGGCCGGGTGACAGATCGTGTGAGTTGGCTTCCGGGGATCCACAGACACCTGTCTCGCCGCACAGTCGGTCAGCAGAGTCCTCGCGGTAGCGAGACTGAGTGTGTTCTTTGAATAAACGCGGATCCTCGGGCGGGAACGAGGCGGAATCGTAGCCCGGCAGTCGCACGTTGGGTAAATCAGTGTCAGAGTCTCTTCTGGAGTCGGGTGCACTGGTGTAAACCGGCGGAGAACCCGCAGAGGGCGATGTTGCCTCCTCGGAGCTCGGCGACGCGTCCTCGAGGTAACTGTGCCTCGGGTGACGCGCGTGAATCTCCTCAGCGACCATTGCTGTATTGTAATGCATCGCGGCCATTTTTTTTAAGACTGCGGTCAGTTCATCGCACGAAAAAACGCACTTGTTATCTCGGACACACTGAATTTCACTGATAAAAAATATTCACTAGAGTTTGAATCACTGATGGAGTTGCTGTTGGCTGCGCCACGTCTCCAAAGCGAGTCCGACGGTTTGTGGGACCGCGTGCGTCCGAAAATCCCCACCGTTTATCAAAGCGCACGATTTAATCGTGGGGTGCCCCGCCCCGGGCGCGGAGCCCCTTCGATCGAGCTCCGCCTTCTCGTGATCCACCACCCACCATCGCAACTGCTGGCGCGCGAGGCCAGATCCTCGTTGGCATTGTCGCGACAGAGTGAGATATATACGGATGCTGCGGCACGTTGTCTTCTATGTTGAGTTTGCGGCTGCACTGGCCAATCCCAGCTAGTTTTAGAGCACTCGGGATACAAGATGCCGATGTAGAGGCTGATGATGTGCACTTGCATCGGGCGCTCAGCCAAGATTGCATGCGCACCCCTTCCTCAGGCTCTTTTCACTGGGTGAGATTGCCTCTCTGTGTGGATTTTAAGAGGTATGTCTGTTTCACACATAGCCCTGTGTCAGGCGCGGGCGATCGCTGCTAAATTACCCAATACTGTTACATTCTACTTTGAATGACTTAATTGTGTGTATATAGTTACTTTACCAAGGGAGGATATTTTTTTTCTCACGTGAATCTATAAAGGATGATTATTTTTTGATAATTATTTTACAGATTGGTAATTCAAATATTGCATTTGAGGTATAATACTCTCATTTTTTAATGAATATCTCGATAATGGATGAAATTAAAAGATTTTTACACTGAATCTTTTTTGTAGATAATTTTCCTGCCTACAAAAATTGTTTAAACCTCGTAGTTATTTTTTTAGATATATTGAATATAAAACCAGTTGACACAAAATCGAGTGCAATTTGATGAAAATATCTCTATAACCATTGAAATTATCAAACTTTTGTTAAGAATCTTTTTTCTAGATTTTTTTCCTAGCTACAAAAAAGGTTTTATAAAAAAGTTCGTCAACTTGCTTAGTTTTCGAGATATTTAACAAAAAAAAAAAACTATAGGATCACGTGCACTTTAGTTGGACGGCGATAATATCGAAAGCAGTTAATTCAGCAGTAACTACGCACGAATTTCAGGCATCAAATATAACGAGATTCATAACTCGTTTTCTGAATAAACATTCCGGCGGTGGATACTGTTTACAGACACGTGTGGAACATCAAAAGCTATATATACGCGGCGGTGAAGAAGAGATGAACATTTTGAATGAGATTCAACGAATGAAGATGAGTACAGCAAACTGAATGGGCCTGTCTCTGATGCTCAGGATGCCTATACTGGTCGAAGGCTGTGATGGATCACCTGTATGGCACACGGTGCATCAGGTAGCTATATATACACCTGTATAATCCAAGCGCATAATAAACTCTGGATACTAAACACACATGGATTATTTACTCACGTGTGTACCTGCAGCTAACTAAACGTGGAAAATATTTTAATAGGTATTTCTTTTATTTTTCTAGCTTAGCCATGATGTTTTAATGAATTATTTATCGGTGTTTATCGTCTTTTAACGAGGATTAATAACGAAGGTTTCGTTTTTAGAATTATCGACAGGGGACATCAGTCTTATCAATTGCAATTTCTGCTTATCGATCAATATCATCAACGTAATTAATGGTTAGATGATGATATGTGTTTATCTTGGCTTCATATCGATATTACGATTGTAAGTACTCACAGCTAATGATCGATTATCAGCATTATATCTCATTGATTGATAGAAATTTTCAATTTTTTTATCTATTAATTTCTGATGATACAAAATGGTTGAATTTTCGCGTAAGTTGATTAATGATGGTCAATATAATTAGTTAAATTGAATGCAATTGGGATTATTGGTGAGTGGAGAATTTTATTTTCGACTATTAATTCGGGTTTTGCGGCTCGCTCATGCCTTTTCGTGTGCACTCTGATGTTATTGCGTGTGTGTGCCTGATGTAACCGCGTGACAAATCTAATCTGAACTTAATCCTTTGCCATCGATCGCACTGTAATCCTATACGATTATTAGATTAAACTTCAGATACA
Source organism: Macrocentrus cingulum (assembly GCA_002156465.1). Classification (NCBI taxonomy): domain Eukaryota; kingdom Metazoa; phylum Arthropoda; class Insecta; order Hymenoptera; family Braconidae; genus Macrocentrus; species Macrocentrus cingulum. The sequence goes on along the minus strand of MVJL01001024.1, from coordinate 4,235 downwards.
AAGCCACGAGAGAGTATAAAAGCCACACACGATAAATTACAAGCAATCGCGCCGAGTTAAATCCTTGCCAATATAATTTTAATTATTTCTCGTGTCGCCATCATATATAGATATCTTATCGCATTAATAAGCTCCTCGTGCTTCTCCTTGCCCCTGATGCAGTGAGCTTGTTTATTTTTTTATTTGTTACATTTGTATCTGGAAATTTTTATAAACATTTGTTCGAATATTTTTATGGATTTTTATAGAAAATAATATATAGACAGGATTGTATACTAAAAAATCCAGATTATGTGCACTAAAAATTACTTTTCAATTAGAAAAATCCCATTTTTTATTACGAGCAGTGAGATTTTAATGAAATAAAAAATGTGTTAGATATTAAATGTCAAATGAGGACTATAACAGTAGAGCAGACTCTATTGCTTCCCATAAGATGCTGTATATTTAAATTTGTAAAAATTGAAGCATACGATTTTTATATTCCTTAGTATTAAAAAATATAACAAGACTATACGAAAGATAATAATCGTTGGAAAATTTAATTTTCCAGAATAAAAACATTAGAAAAAAAATTTAATAATACAGTTATAAATAAAAAGAAATGAAAATTCACGTGATCTCAACGTGAATTAATATTATAAAGCCTCTGTCGCCAAGTCTCTGATGCATCGTTGCAAATAAATTAGCCACGAGTTCACAGTTTTGCCCATGAGAGCAATTATGCCGCTTAACTTGCTCCACCACGTAGATATATATTACTCCGTTGTCTCGTCTTCCTCCACGACGACGTCACAGCCTCTATATACCATCATACCCATCAGCCATTATATGTGAGCTCATATCTGCGAAGATGAGAACGGTGTGTGCAACGAGAGAGACTCTTATTACCGATTACGACTCTAGGTGTATCTCGCATCTATAGGCCGGAAATAAGAGCAAGAGAGAGACTTGGAAAATCCGCCATCAAGGTCTTCTTGCGTAATTAGAATCTCCTGGCTCCCCTATTCTCAACCGCCGCAGCTTCAATCCTCCTCGCTCGCTCTGCCGGTCTATACCCTGCACCCCAAGCCAGCCATTACTTTTAATGGCGTTGTTAATGAAACTAGGTGTCGCCAAATTAACCTCTCGTTCCAGCAGTGCTCAACCTACCCATTTTTTCCACACATCCCAAACAATTTCACCCCAATATCCACGAAATATCACCATCAACTCTACCATACTTCAGTATATCACATTAAAACACCTAAATAAAAATGTTTTTTTAATTTTTCTTGAATGCTGACCATAAAAATCAGGCGTTAAAAATTTTTTTTTGAATTTAAAACTTTTTTTTATTTATTTAAACAATTTTTTCAAGTTGAAAAAAAAATTTTTTTTTCCAGTGATTTGGAAGGGATTAGATAGGTATTAAATTTTCTTGGTTTTTATCGGAGATTTATTGAATTGTTTTTTTTTTTTAAAGGAAAAAAATTGTTTTTAGCACGAGAGATATATAAGTGAGAGTTGAAAACCACTGTGAGAGGCTGATTACCGCGGTAACCACCCCCCAAGCGCCAATTAATCTTAACTTTTACGGGGCAAACACTTTTCATTAAGCCCTCTCTCTCTTTCTCTAGCTCCCCCGTTCGGTACCACACCCCCACTGCCGGTGCTGCGCTGAACGCCACGAAATTCCGGGTGAGCAAGCGAGATAACCATGGCCCATCAGAGTGTCTGGTTGCATCCTAACCCCTACTACTAGCTCGCAGTAGATGCTGCCCTTCGAATAAGCTCTCTTTGCGCGCCCTCTTTCACGCGCTTTGGCGAAGAATAAGCCAAGTGGTTTGCGCAGGAAGGATACGAGCAGGGGTGAGCCTGGAAAATGGCTCCCCGGACAAGCATTTAATCTGGCTCTAATTAGCGACTTACTTGCCTTTGCGCAAAATACTTCCTCTTCTCTCATCCATGACTTTGACACATCATTTTAATCTATAACACTCATCCGCAAATTTTTTCATCTTCACTGCTCAATTTCTCAGTTTAATAAAAAATCTACTGATTGAACTTGACCACCATTAGCGCGTCGTACTAATTAGAATGGTGAATTTAAATAATGTACATTTTTATTAGACAAATTTGTAAAATAAATCGCATGTTTAAATCCAAAGTGGCTATATAAATAATACTAAAAAAAAAAAACATTTTAATCGAAATATCTTAAAATTTACTGGAAATAAAAATTTGCACTTCCTTCTTGAACCTTGCCCATCAGGTGTAGTGCAGTTTTAAGTTGTGATTATTTATGTACTACTGTTGTATTAAAATTTATGATTAACAATCTACAAACCTCACCAGGGTTAGTCTACAGATTTAAAGTGTTTGTGAAATGATTTAAAATTTTTTCAACAGGTCTCCTTCCGTCTAACAGCCTGTACTACCTCTGATATCTCTCAAATCCCAGGAATTTTAAACCTTTGAATTGTTTAGAAAATCTTCAATAAATTTTTTAACATTGTTCTCTGAAAAAATCAGAGATTTACTGTTTTCCTACGTTATCATCACTTTCCTGGTATCATTCCGACGTTCGTTATCAAACTTCTGAAGGCCCTGCAAGCTCGCAACATTTTATTCTCCCATCGCAATGTTAATATCAGCCGATAAATGCCTGCTACTATAATTTAACAATATGCAAAAATTGCTCACATACGAGACACCTAGCGAGAAGTCGACAAAGACTCTTTGATAACGAGGAAGTGCATTTGAATTTCAGTAGTAGTCGACGGATTGAGACTTAGCAATTTCTTATCAATTTTGTTATAATGATACGTATATATAATATAAGTCAACGGATGAAGTTTCTTTCCGTCTGGTATGAGAGCAGTGATAAAAAATCTTGTGAGTCAGTAAATCACGTCGTTGAATAGCAGAGTGCAATGTTTAATTTAAGAAAAATATAAAACAAACTATATATCTTAGTTAAAATTTAATTTTTTCAATATGATGCGTTATTGGTTGATTATTTGCATCGCCTCATTTGCAGTGATTTATTTTATTTTAAATTTATTACTTGACAAACAAATTATTAATTCAAAACAAAAAATTTCCAAAGTGGACAAAGTGTACAAGGTATTTGTCTTTTTGATTATTTTAATTAATAAAATTGTGTAAAAAACTTTTTTTTTTATTATAAATGTTCTTATCAATTTTGTTTTTCATTTGTTTTTTTATCGATATTGATATTTTTACACATTTCTAGGCATGTGCAATCATTAAATGCAAGAAAATATCTAAGTTCACATCTATATCGGCCGCATAATAATAATAATTTGCATTAATTGCATAACTTGCGTAACAAGGATGATAATAGAACTTTTTTTTTTTTTTTACTTTTTTCATGATGTATGTAGACTGTCACAAAACGATGGTACAACTCTCCACTTCGATTTGGAGGAGTTAAAAAAATACTTTACTGGAATACTATGTACCGAGAGAAATACCGAGATTTCCTGTTTGGTTCGGGCGATGTTTTTGAAGGATGTGAAGTTCCTCACTGCTATGCCACGTCAGATAGACTATTTTTTCAGTCTCTTGAGAGCTATGATGCCATATTATTTCATGGAATTGAAATGAATTTAGGAGATTTGCCGCATAAACGCTTTTCTCATCAACGCTACATTTTTGTATCTCTCGAGTCGACTGGATCTAGGTAATTATTTAGAAAAATTTGAAATAACAGAAAAAAATATTTTATCAAATGATGAATTATATAGGCCAATAAGGGTGGAAACCTTTGTCCTCGATCCAGATTTTTATAATTGGACGATGACATATCGAGTTGATTCCGATGTGATTCGACCCTCAAGACAAATAGTTGAAATAAAAACCGGTAAAATCATTGCACCGCCTGAGAAACCCAATGACACGATTTTTTGGCAATCACCGGAGCAAAATGAAAAAATTCCAAGTGACAAATTAAAGACTATAATTGAGGGAAAGGAAAAAATGGCTGCGTGGTTTGTGTCACACTGTCATTCGCAGTCAGGGCGAGATAATCTAGCAAATAATCTCCAGAATTATTTCAAGGTATAAGTCCTGCAGTTAATTATTTTTTTTTTACGTTTTGTTCTTTATTAATTCAATTAGTGAGCTGATGTACAACGTCATATGCCATGACTCTCGATTTGAATGATTTTTTTTTTTCTGGTGAGAATTAGTTGGAAGCATAAAATTGTCTGAATGGTCTGGTTAAAATC